>JACCGJ010000240.1:0-23545 GCA_013407085.1 Atriophallophorus winterbourni | reverse complement strand
CCAGTCACCTAAATTTATACGTAGGTCTTCTGTCTTCCCCCTCATATCTGTCTAGGCCTGGGCAACCTGACAGTATCCTAGCCCACGTGCAGTCTCTGACTGTGCAGCACTTTGCCTGGATCAGGCTTGTGCTTTCATACCATCATACCATACCTTCTGTCTTCATTAGTTCCAATGATAAATTGAATCTATCCCCCACGGTTCACTGAACCTAATCCTACCGACTGCCGGTTGTGAAGTATAATTGCGGGGTTTGTGAGCAAAACTGACTGTGTGTCACTTATCGGCAAATAGACCAGCTTCTCGTTCGTGACTTCGATTTGGTGCTTGAATTGTCATATTGCTTACAATTTTTATTCATCATCATGATGAACAGCATTACACCGGTAGCAAGTACATAACTGCCATCGCTTATTAAGTTTCAATTTCCCCGCTACCTGTTAGCGAGTTGGCCTTACACCTGTCGTGTTACGTTGATTGTCACCCGGGCGACTTGCAGCAGCGAACTCGTCTAACTATGCCCGCTTTTGTGCAGTCAAACTTTGAGTGAGATTCGAGATTTTCGATTTCATACACAGTTAGATCCGTGTGTGTGCATAAACACTGACGATTCAGATCGTACAGAATCCACTTACTACTGCGAACATAGGGGCACCAATCGAGCCACTATTCAAAACCTTAATATCCACTAATTCGTTTGCAGTAAAAATGCATCACTCTGTGTGTTTTGTTTTTGGCGGAATTGTTGCGCATCGTTCGTACATTTTCAACAAGCGGAGTGGTTGTTTAGCTTTTCTCTTTTTGGTTTTAACTCATGCTTGAACCTTTTCGTTGTAGGTTCCATTGAACGATGAGGCTGTACAAGCTTCTACGCAGGTTAGTGTGGTTTTTGCCTTGTACTTCTGTTCCCATCTAACATCTTGTTGCCGATAATGAGCCGCAATAAGTTGCAGTCTTGATGTACTATCTCGTTCTCTGATTGTATTCGTTTGTCAAATTGATGTCACATCATTCCATACCGATCTGCGACATTGCATGCTACCTTTTTTCATACTTCTATCCTACTTTCATTTATATGGTATTACGTAACTCATTCCGCTTCCTCGTAGTACACCATCTAACGTCACTTTGACATTTATTGTCATCCAGTGTGCTGGTATCGTCCACTACAACGTCAACATAGGAAACTCCGCTTTGTTCTGTGACACTGGTCATGCTTCAGAGTGTCATCCCAGCATTATCTTTTTGTAAATAAATTGGAATATTATTATTGTTAGTATTCATTGGCGCAGCTGTGACCGCACCAAGATTTCCTATAGTGATATATGCGTCGACTCACAATCCCATTTCGAGTTTGATGCTAGATGCACACTGTTTGGTGTATTGGGGAGGGTTCTTCTGACGTGAATCGCAATTCACTCCACGATCATTCTCGATTATCTTTGTCCTGAAGCGCTTGCTTGGATTCAGGTGCCGTGCTAACTTGTAATGCGGAGATTACCAGACAAACAAAGAAGCAAGATGCGTACGATTTTTTTTATTTTTTAAAACGTTAGAAAAAGGAATAACCTCTTTAGTTTGAAGTCTTATTTGGAAGGTCTACTGACCACCCCGAGGCAAGTAAATACTTTCCACTGAGCTTAGTGATGTGGCCAACTTTTTCACCTCCAATATTCCAAGTCATTGGCTGGCCCCCCAGTGGTTTATTTCGGCATCCAACAGGTTATGCGAACAAGCAGTCCTATCGATGTACTGTCCATCGAATGCTTGATGTACTCGGGTACCCGTCGCCTTAACTGATGGACACCAGTGGGAACTGCTTAGTTATGCAGCTTCTATTTGACAATCGTTTGAGCATTGCTTGTTTGTTTTCTTCGTTGGTGTCTCTTTATAACTCTGTCTCTCGTGTTTGTTGCATTTGCCCCCAACTCACCTGTCACACCAACTTAGCAACGTTCTAGCTGTGCCCACCTCCGTTTCCTTATTCTAGGATGTGCAATCGTGCAGCATTTATGTGCTGTGCGGCTAACATCGTGCTAAATTGATTGGCCAACGGTAGTGAGCTGCATGCTGAAACACGCTGGAGTCTCACTACCACTTCTATTTCCCCCTCATATCTGTCTAGGCCTGGGCAACCTGACAGTATCTTAGCCCACGTGTAGTCTCTGACTGTGCGGCACTTTGCCTGGATCAGGCTTGTGCTTTCATACCATACCATACCTTATTCTAGGTAAGGTTACAATAGCCCGTTTATTGTTTTGGATTTTTTACCTAGTTCCCTCGATCATTTGTACCTATCAAAACCCAACGACTTGCTTATCATCTTTCCAATACTGCCTTGCCTAAAATTGGCGCTCGTATTCGTCACCTGATTCAGGACATCGGTGAAACATTCGAGGCCCCATCACACATGCGTTCTTCCGCCGCTCCCGGTGAAACCCCCCAACCGAGTTTCTCAGTAGAACAGGTGAGTCAGTGTTCTAAGTTTCTTTCGATCGCATTTTCTTATAATCTGATTTTACGTGTCAACTTATTCTAGACGCAGTTTTTTGGTTTTAGCAATAGTCTGTTAACTGTTTCTGGAACGCACAGAGCGATTCGTGTTAATGCTATAGTCCATTAGGTTTAGCAGGTGATAAGCTGTGCTCATACGTTTCCGACTTTTAAATTATTTAATGGAACCTGAAGGATTATTTAATGTAGTTAAACTTTGAAATCACTGTTAGATATTAAAGTGGTCATACTTTCTAGAATAACCCTTCGCTTAAATGATGGCTGAACTTCACATGTGCGTCGCCCATGGATATAATCATATTCTTCTTGCAACCCCGCTTTAGTTTTTCATTGGGTTTCGTTCTGCAACCTTGGCAACGAGAAATTATCATTATTCACGCGTCAGTATTTAGTATTAAACTGTACTTCTGTCTAGGCCTGGGTAACCTGACAGTATGTCAACCCACGTACAGTCCCTGACTGTGTGGCACTTTGCCTGGACCAGGCTAGTGCTTTCATACATACATACATTAAACTGTACTTGTTCAATCAATTTTATCTGCGTCCAACCTTTACAGAATTATTCATGAAGCTGTTTGATTCTTTGTTAATTACTTGTTCGGTTTTCGTAAGCTTGATTATGATTATTGCTGTTTGCCGCCTACATGTGTGACAAAATCTAATCAAATTTGTACGCAGCCGAATACGTTGCACATTTTGAAGAAGAAATTAGCTTTATTCATATAAACGAATTTTCAGCAAATAATTTAAAACAATTTGACCGACAGGTCCCGATATCGATTTATCGACTGAACGATGTTTCTTTTCCGTCTTGATTGATAATTTCCACATGTGATTCAGTTTATTAACAAATGGTGTAACCAAAAGTTTTGAGACAAAAGTGTCACAACAATTTCCGGTATCTCGTAATTCGTTCAAAATTGCGCGTCGAAAATTGACTTCAGTTGATAAGAAAAAATGATGCATTTTGCCCACAGCTGCGGAGAAATTAATTTTATGCACATTGTCTAACCGCCGCTGGATTGCCCATGCCCATATAAAAACGGGTGAAAGCGGTATTTGCATAGCCTGCACCGAGTTCGCGGTTGCAGTTCATTATCGATGAAAATTAATATGGCGAGATTTAGCCTGTGCGTTCTATATGTAGAGGTCGGACAAACGTAGCCGTGTGCGTACAGAGAACCCTTGGAAAACGTCTTTTTCTGGAGGACGAAATTGAATCGTATGAATGTTTCGTGAATGCTTCCTAGTACTTTTTTTCTCATTTAGGAAGAGCCTTGGTGCCCCTGTTGTGGTCAAACCCTGGAATCCCGCGATGAATTGGAGAGCCATTTGCAAAGCTGCCTCCAGTGATTGCTCGCCACCGCACCGCTCGTGTTTGTTTCTGACGTCTTATCCCGATTATGCTCTAAATCCCAGCGTTTCACATACTATCATTATCCTCATTGGCGCATAACAAATCACTCACCTCATTATTTACTCCAGCTACGGTTATTTTCCGTTTATTACTTCTTTTTACTTCGAAAATGTTTCTTCGTTACAGTTGCCATTGTCTTTTGATATGATCTGCCTAATCGATTCAATCGCCATGTTCATTTCATCCATTTGCTATTGTTCTCCGTGTTGCGTCCATATCTTCATCATCAAGAACGGATAAGAGTAAAATTTCTGTTTCCTGATTTGGCGTGACATCTCTACCGGTAGCAATTACTTCAGATCGGTGTTTATTGTGCGGAAGTTATTGATCTAACGCTTCGTTTTAGTTTGATTCCAAGCTTCCAGCTATTTTTGTTACGTTGACTTCGGTGCATACTTTCATTGAGGATTCCGATGAGTACTTTGTAGGGGTTTTGTGATGCGAATTAACGAGTAGCTGCGATCGAGTGTATGTCAAGTTGTCCATTGCCGCTTTTTATTTTAGGGGGATAGATTTATAAGAAAAAATCTAGATGCACTAATCGTTTAGCCTCGGGATCAAAGCCACTCAATGCTGCTTTGAATGTCTGAGGGGGTCAGAAACGAAATCATTGCAGCTAAAGTGATCTTGCCAATCGACATGCGTCCATTTGAGGCGTAATCAGTCACTAAATATAGCCATTTGTGGAACAATTAAAGCCTTCTTCTGTGGATAGTAGCTGAGTTTTGTTGTTGCAACAAGTCCGAACATGTAGTACAGCTCTGCGTAATGCTGCTGTTGGCCTCCCTCAGTCTATTTTCTTTCTCATTTCTGTCTAGGTCTGGGCAACCTGACAGTATCTTAGCCCACGTGCAGTCTCTGACTGTACGGCACTTTGCCTGGATCAAGCTTGTGTTTTCCTTTATATTGTATCCTCCCTCCCTCGGTCGATATCGATCGTGGATGTACATCACAGGCGCATGATGGTTTCATGCTCCGCAGCTTTTGGAAAGTCCGATTCGGGAGTGAAAATCTCCCTCAGCGCTCACATCAGTACTCAGTCGATCGGCGTCAGTTGCACGCCGGCGGCGTGATCTGCGTTCAGCAGCCAAGAGCTGTATTTGCTCCTCGCCAGCTTGCAGACGGCGCTTTACACAATGCCTCTAGAACAAGTTCTTCCTAACTCGCGGGGTGAATGCCGAAAGATTTCATGTCTCTTGCAAACGTCTTTGTACCGCAAGTTCGGTCGGCTTCCTGATTTCAGCTCAATATAGAGTAGATCTTTTGGTATACGACCATTTTTCAATCTGTACTCATGACCCAGCCAGCTTAGGCAGCGCTGTGGTAGTAGTATAAACATGCTCTGTAGAATAGCTTTTTAAAGCATTTCAGCATTAGTCACTTTGTCCATCCACGATATGTTCAAGATGCGACAGATGCTTCCTAGATGGAAGGCATTCAGCTTTCGTTCGTGCCTTACGTGAGTGGTCCAGGTTTCACTACCATACAGTAAATCATTTAATACGCACGCGCTGTATACCATCATCTTTGTCTTTACAGTCAGCTTGTGGTTACCCAAAACACGAGAGCTCAATCGGGACAAAATGGCAGCTGCTCTGCCAATCCGCTTATCAATCTCCGTGTCTAGCGAGAGGTTATCCGCAATGGTTGAACCAATATATGTGAAAAGATAAACTGGTTTAAGCTGACACTTCTCAACAGTCCCTTGACTAAATACTTTGGTCTTGCTCATGCTGATTGTTAGACCTAAGTCTTTGCATGCCGATGAAAAACAGTCCACTAGCGACTGGTGGTGTTCTCGTGAGTGATCAATAATGACAGCATCGTCGGCAAACAGCAGGTCACGGATTGGCACATCTCGTTTCTTGGTTTGTGCTCTCAAGCGGTGCAAGTTAAAAAGCTTGCCATCACCGCGTGCGTAGGTAAATACCTGACAATATCTTAGCTAACGTGCAGTCTCTGACTTTGCCTGGATCAGGCTTTCGCTTTCATCATCCATCTCTTGTGTTACACTCCGCCTGCCAGCACTGAAGAAGCCGTCGATGAATTGGCTGTATTAAAGATGTTCTACGGTATTTGATGAGCTTAGTTGGAATTCCGTCGTCACCAGGGGGCCTTCTATCTCGCTAAGCGGTCGATTGATCTGTTGAGCTCATCAAGGGTATGGGCAGTAACTAAGTGTCACGGTTGGTAAACACTCAACATTTTCAAGTGCTGTCCCTATAGTAGAGAGAAGAGAAGTGCTCGGCCCATCTTTCCATCTGCTGAGCTTTATCGACAATCTGGTTACCAGAGAGTGGCTTAATGGGGGCTCTTTTTTGATCCCATTATACATACCGTGAAAATTGCCAGTATCCGCAATTTTTTGGAAACCGCCAAGCTGTTCTGAAAAGTCGTAAGTTTTCATAGATTGCATACTTTTCAACTTCAAGAACGCTGACCGTTTCTTGTTCAAAACTGTAGTCATCTCAGAAGCATTTGCTTCGAACCAGTAGCTCGTTCGAGCTTTATTATCGGCTCGACGTATGTAGTTTTTAAGCGATTCCCACTTTTGAGATGCTGAATCTGGTGGAATCGTTTTGTTGAGCTCGGCTTTGAAAGCTTGTTCAAATCGCTTAACAAGATTACTTTCGCACTTTCGACTACATCGATCCTTGATTTACCAGTCCATTTGGCGTGGTGAAATCTAGTCTGGTGTAGCTTCAATTTTGCGCAAACCAGTGAATGGTAAGTGTCGCAGTCTGCGCTTTTATATGATCTGGTGAGAAGTGCGCTTCCTTCCTAACAAGAATAAGATCAAGCTGATGCCAATGCTTAGACCGAGGATGTTTCCAAGAGACTTTATGCTGTTGCTTTGTTTGAAAGAATGTGTTATTGACAAAGACTGAACTGTATGCACAGTTCTAAAAGGCTATGTCCATTATCGTTTGTTCTACCTACCATTGGTACCAAAGGAACAGCTAGGCTTATACATTTGGGTAACGATATCGTCGCAGGAGTTGCCAGTACGAGGTTGTATTCTGCCTAACAGGACTCCGAATTTTTCCTCCAAGTTGACTCCTTAAACCTTTTCCGTGACTGTATATAGCCACAATACAGTGGAGGTTTGAGTTAAGGGTTCTCCTTTCCCTGCTTAACTACGAGCCCCACCTGCCCGAAGCAACCTAGATTTGAGCCACCTTCTGGTAGTAGAAGCAGTTTCGCCGGGTCACAGAGGACCACGCAAGCGGGCCAGGACCTGGACTTGGTTGTCAGACGCTATATGAAACGCGCGCCATTAAAACATTCTTGGAAATTGGAGCTTATCTACAAGACCGCTACGGCGTTGTTAACTGCGTAGCACAGCATCATTCCTACAGTAGTCGGTCATCTCCTACACGAGACTCGATACATCTTTCAGATTTTGACGTTCAGAGCTCTGTGGACATTCTAGGTTGCAGTACAGAGTAGATCAATAAAGTCTGATCCCTTTATGCGCAAGTTAGTCAAAATTGAAGAGTAGTTTGTTTTCAAGCATCCATCTAAGGTTTGCGGCAGTTAAGATCAGTTGTTTGAAGTGAATGGTTGTCGTACAGCGCTTTGTCGCGCCCTCTTTGTTTGTCGACAGAACTCTTGACTGTTCGTGACAATATTTAGCCAAATGTCAACTGATCTGTGGTAGATCATTCATAATTTAATATTCGAGTCTAGAAAGCATCTTTGCTCGGTTTGTGTTCGTACATTGCATGCATCTCGGTTCATGCATGCATAGCAATCAAATTTCGATGCGTGCTATTTACGTCACCCTGCCTAAAGTGATGGTGTCTTATGTTCTTCCTTGTCATCTGGTTTGGTTTAATGCCGTATTATTCGGCTCAAATACAGTCATCTATTTTTCGATCTATGTTTGATATCCAGTACTATTAACTCTAATCCTACTATGGGCAAATTGGTGTGTCTTTCCTACTAGGTCAATCCACCATTGCAAACTATCTAGTAAATCTGATGAGACAACACTTGTCTTGATTAGGTTTTAAGTTTCATGCTGTTCCCTTTTATAAGAGAAAGAAAGAATATGTTATAACCGAAACAGCCACGATTCATTAAGTATTCACTAGTTACACCAGTAATGTTTGGTTTTAACTCGTTGAAAAAATGCATTTATCAACTCTCATTTCGACGCTCAACAATGAAACCAAACCCAATTTGGTCTCGCATTGATTTTTCCTCATTCTTTTCAACTGACCGCCGTACTATTGATTTTGTTTAATCTAAAACCAACAAGCTAATTTTCAGCACTATATGAGCTGTGCTTTACAATGATTGCTTTCGCTACTGTTCAGCTGGTTTGCTGACTCCTCACTATCCACGCTTTGTAGTTTATGGATTGAATCCGTTTCATTGTTATCACGTGACACCACCACATTTGAGATTAAGATTTTACTTCGTCCTAAATCGAGAATTTAACAAGTTACTTTGTTTACGCTTGGAATGAACGAATATTCTGTCTGATGGATCTCGTTTACACTCGCAAATTAGCGCGTTATGTAAAAGCTGATCGATGTTATCTAGGTTTCGGCTACGGACGATAACTTGCAATGTTGCTGTAATTAAAGCTAGACTGGAATGATCATCTTTCTGCATTGGAATATGAATCCTGCCTTTCTCAACTGTTCTTAACCCCATCGATATGTTGGACGAATTTATGCGGCAAGATAACGTAAACCCGAATTCTGGCAGCTATAGGCTGTGTTATTGTCTTATTTCCGAGGCCTAGTTAAGAAGTAATACAGCCGTGTCATAAGGAGAAAACAACCCAGCGGTCTCAGAGACTAGTATTCATTTAGACTTTATGTGTATTGGTACAGAGTGATATCTTACTTTCATTGGTGAACAAAGATATTGTTAGACCTCATGCTACCCGTTTTTCAGGATGGTGCATATTTCTTCCAAGGTCAGTAACAGTCACGCGATTGAAATGTGTGAACGTGATCAATCAGGTGCATATGGTACAACAGCAATTGTGAATATTTTTGTGCTTTGGAGTAAAATTCTTGTGTTCCAAGCCAACTGTCGCACATCGAAGTCTTGCGTTTTACTGGAAGCGAAAAAGACTGATCGAAATAATAAATGATCTTGAATTAATAGTTTTGGATGCATAGGTTTCGATGAATATCGCCTCAACTTTCCTCATGATGCTCCAACCAAGCCTTCATGGCATGTAAGAAATACTGTAAATGACTCAGAAAGCATCCTCTGGCTTTACTCTCGTTTACCTGATTGTCTAAGATCGAACTGGTCATCCTAGAACAACTTATGCTCGAGGAACTTCGGTGACGTTAAGACATAGGTTTTGCGAGGCGACCGACTTTTTGGCTCTCGTTTTAGTTGGGATAATGGATGTCCCAGCTTCCCGTCATCATTTTCGGTCTCATTTTTAAGTTCCACTCCAATTTTGGTTCATTATGTACCTCAGAATGATTGATTCATGGTTAGTTTACTAACAGTCTTCTAAAAAGCTCTTTGGCTTCCGTGTTCGAAGGCTAAAAGCTATTATCAGCACTACAGAGTGCATTCTCGATGTCAACTGCGGTGGGATTCGCATTGGGGCCGTTTTTTACAAGTCGTACGTCCTGACCGCTATTCCACCACGGCGAGCAGAGCTACTTTGCTAGGAACATCCTCCCCAGATCCTCCTTCAGCGTACTGAAGCGGTGTCAATCAAACTGTATTCGGCAGAGCCTGACTATGATTGGTGTTCTGTTAGTAAGCATGATTTCTAAGCTGGCAAGCTCTAACTACATAATATGATCTGTAATCCTTAGTTACTTTACGTAATAGGTAACATGATGTGAAAAGTCCACTAAACGCACACAAAGGTTTTCGACGCCCAATCATCGGCTAAAATGACTGTGATTTTGCACGGATTTGAGTGAAAAGAATATTATTGCCAACTTCATGTTTATAATTTACAGCTGTTGTTGACAATGCCGTTCACCATGCACTTCGGTGAATTCGTATGTAATTTTTTGCTATAATACCGCCTGCTTAGAACTTGTTATCAAGAAAACTGGCCAAGTGTATCGTGTGTACGAAACTTGAATTGACGTAAACTGGATCTGTACGATTCCATCATCTCTTCAACTTCCTTTTCAAACATTCGGAACATTAGTATTTCGATCGAAGCGTTATCCTCAATCAGGAAAAACGCCTTGCTTCTTACAGAATCTCTGGGGAACGCCAAGTCCAACTGAGTCTTTGTCATTTGAAATCCTCGCTTGCGAAAGTTACGAATTCCTCGTTTTTCCAATTCCACAGCAGCATTCATCTGAAGTTCATCCAGACGTTCCCGGAAGTAGGCTTCGAATCTGCTTCCTTGTGAATCATATTCGATTAGGAATGCCTCGATAATAAAGGCAAGTACGACGTTTAGTACGAGCAATACACAAGTCCAATGAATGATGAGAAAGTACAGACGTGTCCAGCGGTTGGTGGTGAGGACCAGACCATCGACAAAAACGTGCCAATTGTTACCGACAGTGATAGCGAGGAGTAGAATGAACGATTCCGTGATACTATTGAAGTTGAACAAACAGTAGTGCCAAGATAAGAAACTGGTTTTGGCCAACAGCGGATTGCCGCAGTCAGTGGTCTCATTGTACTCGTGTCCCGGAGGGGTCTGATACAAATACCCATATAATTCCATGCCAAAACAGGCGTAGATGTAGAATAAAATCAATAGCATTGCCGTATATGCTATCAGTGATGGTAAGATTGTGAGAATACAATCGATAACCACTTTGAAATTCGGTACTGCGCTAAATACCTTCAACAATCTTAGAAGACGTAATAGCAGTAATAATTGCGTGACTCCATCGGGTAAAAGTATTCCCACTTGCGCCAGAACTAACTGTAATATTTGTCCAAACAATGCGGCGAACACAACTACGCAGTCGAATATGTTCCAACCATCACTGAAGAACCGGACACCTCCACAGGCCAGATAGTTGAGAATCAACTCGATCAGAAAAATGATTGTAAAGAACCATTCAATAGCATCCTGAATAGATGGGTAGCCATGACACATTATGGCTGTCAGGCCGTTGGCGACGACAAGGCTGACGAAAAAACCCTTGGTCAGAGTATGTTCTACCACGTGTTTGAAAGCTTGGAATGTGGGTGAGACAAAAAGTAGATAGAATTTCGGTAGGTATGTTTGAAAGTATTGTCTACTCAATTCGACCTCGACGAGTTTGACTTGCAAATACTCCGACAGTCGACCGAATTCTTGGATACTCAAATAACCGGAACGACTTTTATTCAATACGTGAAATATCACCCGCATTGAGTCCTCGCTCCGTCGTGGTTTGACGATATGCATCAAACGCAGAAATGCTTTCTGACTTATCCCAGGTTCGCCTGTAGGAGTGGGGACTGCAATGTGATAGAAGGCTTCGTCTAATTTTCGTTTACGCTTTCCCACCGTGTTCACCACAAATTCTCCCAAATGTGCCTTGTAGGAATTATAAACGGATGCGGTCAGAATGCCCATGAACAGCCAATTACACACCGTGCAAACGAAAATGTATAGGCTGATGTAGAAACGATTGTATTCATAAGCTGGTATTATTACGTCTGGTGAATTGGCCGTAGTGGTCAGCACATACAGCTCCCAATAAACATCGATAATGTCCGGAAAATATAGCCTCCCGTCGGGATACTTCAGTTGTAAGCCTGACATAGTTGTCAAAGCGACAATACTGGCGAAAGCGACGGTGCACAAGAATAGTCCAAAAACAGGCAGTACATCCATAGCAGTACGGCGTAGATTGTGAAATGCTGCACGAAGACGACGGTTCTCAGGAAACGTTAACAAGAGTATTGGACGTAAAAATCTGGACCATCTGACGCACACGGGGCTTCGAAGTTCTTGACAAAATATGTAAATGATAGAATCTACGCTCATTAATATCAGAATAGAAATCGATGCTTTAGAGGATAGGTTTTCTGTAAACTTCACGTTTTCCGACATTGAATGAATCAGAAACCAGCGATAGTAGAAATAACCTTCACATACATAGTTGATAAGCAAAGGAACGTAGTAAGGTATCGGTCTATCGCCTATCATTACCGTGGCCGGATGCTCCAAAACGATCGTGAACAGATTGAGCATAGTGAAAAAGTAATAGAGGCCGACTGCGTATTTCGAGTAGAACTGTTCATATTTTTTCACTGATTCTAAATCCCGCCTGTAGTTAATCTCCAGGCGAGAAAAGCACGCATCTCGGGTTAGAGTAGAGCTGAGGACGTATTGTCTCGCCTTCCCACTACGAACTTGCTCCTCTTCAAGATCTTCCATATCATGGAAGCTTAGAAATATCACTCACGAAATGTTTCAACCATCGCGTGCCTCACTTTTGATCGGCTGTTTAAATTAATTGGGATCAATATCTGTTCACGTGCACAAGGTCAAGTAGTAGCTCATCGCGTAGCATAACTATCAAGTAATCAACAAGAGAAATTCTGTCGTCTGTTCACGAGTGGAGGCGTTTATTGCATATTTTGGATTATTCATTAGCAAATTAATTATGCGATATTACAAATGAACGTGATAGTCGGTTGGGGATAAAAACGTTACTTTTGTGAGAGAATCAAACTTCATAACTTTCTGAGGCTGGTGAGAGGGGAATAACTATGACCGTCTTTAGTAATTCTGTAGTAATTCTGAGTAGGGGCAACATCAACGAGAATTCTCAATAAAAGTCCATTTTGGACGATATGAGGGGGGGGTAAATCGTTTATGTACAACAGAAAGTGGAGCGGGTCTAGCACAGATCCTTGTGGGACTCCACTGGTGGTTTTGAACGTTTGGGATAGCACACCGTTAACTTTAACTCGGGCGTCGCGATCTGACAGATAGTCGCACAACCATGAGAGGAGTGGTTCACATATTCCTTAACGCATCAGTTTTTGAAGAAGCAAATGATGATTGACTCTGTTAAAAGCTTTCGAAATGTCTAGGTATTAGACGCGGATGCAAGAACTTCTATCCAACTCCTTCGTCCAGTCGTATAACGTTATGAGAAGAGTTGTGAGACAAGATCGGTGAGATCAAAATCCATGCTGCGCTGGCGAAAAAATATGCGATTCAAAGTGTGCAATCATTCTTTTCGAAACTATACGTTCCATGACCTTAGCAATAACAGGTAAAAGTGTGACGGGATGATAATTTGCAGCGTCAGATCGGCAACCGCCTTTGAAGATAGGTGTTATCACGCCGGACTTCCAATCTTTTGGTACCACTCTCTTAAGCAACGAATGGTTAAACAGGCGATGACTGCTAATCACTATCTTTCGAATGATATGCAGAACTCCAGCATAACAACACAAGAGCAGGAAGCGTTGAAAAGTCCGACGACGACATTTGCGAGCACGTAATTATTCGGGTTTCCAAATGATTGCATTCCAAATGGTACGAGCGACAACATTTTCGGAAGTATGGGAAAATGGGCAAACTTCCGCCGCAATCGAACGATATGCAATTAGTCAAGGTCGGTCAAACGTGCCCTGGGTGGTAAGGGCTTAAAGCGTACCGGTTGGTACAGATTTCATTGACAAATCAGATCGAAGTGACAACCGGGATAGGCACGTTCAGGACAGTGTTGTGGTTGTCTGATTTGCCTATATAACATAAGCGTGCGTTTTTTGTTTGTCTGTACTGTATAATCGTCAAACATGACGCTTAAGAAAGTTATCAAAAGAATCATATTTACGTCTATTTGGGGAGGATTATTATTTCGTGTTTAAATGATAGGGACTTGTGCAATTAAATGATAGAGAACCCTGAACTACTTTGCTAGACTGTTTCAGGCCAGCTTTCGAGATTTAAGCCCCGCTATTCGTAATGTGTATTCTTAGATCGAAACGACTTAACGTCGCATTCAGAAGCTTATTGCGCAGACTTGTCATTTCATTTTGCGTGTTTATCGTAATGTTAGCTTATGTAAATTCATTTGGGTGGTCAAAGTGTATGCCGTAATATAGATGTTCACTGAAAAGATAAATTCGCCTTTAAATATGCTCACGCGTAACATCTAACGCAATCGCTTTGAATTCAGGGTTGAGTATGACTCTGTGAGACCATTTCCATCGTTATCTACGGAGTGGGTCAATCGAGTTCAGCATTTTCTAAGGCGTAATACTGAGAGCATCATCAAAATTTCAAAGAAATCGTTGCTGTTGGTAGAACAGATCAAACTTAAGCATAACTACCATATAGGGGGACAACTTAAGTGAACGTTTTTCGGAAAAATGTGTAAATTGCCATTATTTACCTGCTGCCTTGAAAAGTGAAATCACCATTCGAAGTATCTTTCCGACAGGCATGGCTACGGTCACTGCCAGTAATCCGCGCCTTAGCTGATTGTTCAATGTATACGACGCACGGGAATAACTTGCAATTTTGACCAACCACAATTGGGAAAAGAACATTGACTGGGGGTTAACACGCCAGCATATTCAATGGCAGCAATGGTGGACTATCATTCAGTCAGTTTTCCGCTTCCGATGTCTTCGTGGAACTGACCTCCAGGAGTAGCTGCAAAGAAAAATAAAATTCGTGTAGCACACACTAACGGCAAAAAGCCGCACAAATTGGAATCACGACTTGTAAAATCTGAACTATGAGAATACAAAAGAGACATCACAAAAGTCCTCCATAAATGGTGAACAACCGATCAAAATATCCACCCTGATGAAAACTATGGTAGATTTATTTTCACATTACCATACTTCTGTGTAAACAATGTGCTTAATATTAAATTCCCAAGACGTTTCATAGACCGCTTTTTTTCATTTCCTAACCAACAGCGGACCTTAATCAATGGAAAAGAAGTATTTCGGCGTTTTTATGCTATACTATTACTAATTTAGGAGTGTGACGAGCAGTTGTATGACATGTGGGACATCACCCTTCGGCGGAGAATACCGAAACTACCGAGGACGACGATCGTGAACCCGTAATGAAACGGATTTCGGAAGGGTTGTATGAGAACTGTTCGAGTGACAACATACTCAAAAGAATGAGGAGATAGACAAGCTGCCAGAAATTGATGCTACTTTGCCGAAAGTAAGAGTAATACGGAGTAAATGGTGTTTCCTGGATGATGCTTTGTTTGTGGTGGGACTGCGTTGTGATCAACTTATAAACATAATCCTTAATGATAACTCCCACCCGCTGAATGACGATCTCCTTAAAAGTCGAACTTCCTCAAATACTCGTTCAAAGCACATCATACTGCCTTCCAGAACGTCTCCATATCGGATATCCTTTATCCCATTTGCTTCAAGATACCTTTGCCAAAGGGAATTCGTTATTGAACAATTACCGTCGAATTTATCTCGTTGATACCATGTGTACCTTTTCTATGAAATTTTTAACTGTATTCGTTGTATTTTTAACACTATTTTAAAACTGAACATCCAAAATTTTTCGAATAAAGCCTTGTAACTCTTCTTTATACCAATCATCTAACTTAGTGCATAAAAATAAGAAAATTCAAAAAAATATTGTCAAATTCCAAGTGCAAATAAATTCTCTGATGGAATCATAATTCGTTCTGAATGACTTTTGAAGTGAAAGCACAAAAACAGGGTTTATTGTGGTGTCTCAGTTGAAGACCCCATAAATTTTCAGTAATATATATATAATGGGACCCCTTGAATGTGATAGTTTATTAATAGTTGGGGCAAAATCAGGATTAGCTGTCATATAGTCGTCAAGTTTCAATTGGGATATAACTGCCATCACAACAGCATTGAAAGTTTAATCAGCCTTGATACGGTTTGCAGTTTTTCTCAAGTTACTTTGAGGACCAATGATGTCAAAATTGATAGATGAAGTCTGTGTAAGCTCAAAAGGTGAGAGAATATGGTCAGTCATCACAAAGAAAGGCCGTTTACAATTTGTTGCTCGGTCGTATTTTACCGCCTGTTTCCAAATAGATCGTTCCTCGCTCGGCTTGTCACACATGTCAACTAAGCATTTTGTTCAAATGAGGCGACGATAATCGTCTAGGATTGCCTGTCGGAGCTGTAATTATGTTGGCTATTGTTATAGCGTTATATAGACAGTGCTGTTCACAACTAATATTTCGTGTTACCTATACGGTTCTCTGTCGTGTATCAGTGCGTCACCATCAAATTTCAGCCTCATTTACTCTAGACAATCTGACGAGCGGCCGGAATAATTTTACGCTTTAACTCTTTCGCGAATTACTACTTGTTCCCAAGTCATACACTGATAATTTTAATATTTTGTCTGATCGTCTCGTCAAGATCAATCGGAGCATACCATCTCTGCTCTACGGAGGGATAACATGTTGATTTTTCCTATTTGGGATAAATTTACTCGTAACATCCACGCGTGCAAAATTTAACAATTTTCAACCTATATAGTTGAATTTACATTCACTCGAGGGAGCTCAACATTCTACATCCTTTGAGCTCTCTCTCAACATTGTATCTTGATCGTAAAGATCAGCATCTTGGATATCATATTTGCCTAGCTTTGCAAATGTAACCCTAATTTGTCCACGCATCAAATTCATCTCCTTGAAAGCCAGCGATTAATAATCAGCAGCATCATCATCAAAGACAGCATTACACCGGTAGCATGTACCGAATGCCTAACTTTCATACAACCATGAAAAAGTAAAATCCTAAATAGATGGGGAAGGCGGATGGGAGCTTAAATTGCTACCCGGATTGGGACTTCTATGCTTCTATAGAAGAGTAAGCACAAAGAAACTGGGAAGAGGTGTCTACACCTCGAATGGAACATGCATTCAAACAAGTTTCGTGAACGAGTAGAGCAACATCAGCACGGTAGCTTTCTTGCCTATATGAAACATTGCCTCTTGAACGCCACACAAACACGAAACGACTAAAGTGCGAAAGCTGTACGAATGGGCTAACTGCGAAGGCAAATGTTGGGACCTGTCATGTCTGCTTTGGTAAAATCCATGCTAGCTGCGATAAGAACTTGACGAAGGAAGCGATAAATATAAGCAAAGACGATTCTCTCGCAGGAGCTTGCTACATCTGCTCCGAATGCAGACAAAGTTCAAGAGGCATCAGCGGCCCAGCAATTGTAGACATCCAATCAGGGACTGAGCTTCGAGGCGCGAATTGTCACTAATGAATCGTGTTTTAAAAAGTCTATCTTAACATCGATTCATTTTCCGAAACTCGCACGAAACCAGCATGCTCTGAATTTAAACAAGCAATAGTTGATCGTTGTATATTGGCAATTAAAAAAGCTATCGCTGATCAAAAGAGAGGATAGACAAAAGTGATCGATAATGACCCCACTAACGCGAGTTCCCGAAGTCAACACAGATTGTATACTAACTAACACGTAAACCCGGCACGAACACCGAAATTATATGCCACTGCAGCTCTAGATCATTCAGTTTCAGGCGCTGACGATAAGGCATATATAGCTAACGGAAAGGATTTAAGTAGACGAACTCCACAATATTCGAACAATCCATTAGCCACCCGGTTCCACAACGCGTAATATGTACGAATATGCCAGAACGTGAGACTTCAATTGTTAAGGTTGGGATACAGCACGATCTTGAGACGTAGTTTGACCTGTGCAGCATGATGAAAATAAATCATGTTATGTGCACTTTATGGAATCGTGCTGTTCACAACTAATATTTCATGTGACCTATACGATTCTCAGTGTGTCACTATCAAATTTCAGCCTGATATACTCTAGACAATCTGACGAGCGACCGGAATAATTTTACGTTTTAACTCTTTCGCGAATTACTACTTGTTCCCAAGTCATACACTGATAATTTCAATATTTTGTCTGATCGTCTCGTCAAGATCAATCGGAGCATACCATCTCTGCTCTACGGAGGGATAACATGTTGATTTTTCCTATTTGGGATAAATTTACTCGTAACATCCACGCGTGCAAAATTTAACAATCTTCAACGTATATAGTTGAATTTACATTCACTCGAAGGAGCTCAACATTCTACATCATTTGAGCTTTCTCTCAAAATTGTATCTTGATCGTAAAGATCAGCATCTTGAATATCATCTGTGTCTAGCTTTTTAAATCTAGCCCTAACTTGTCCACGCATCAATTTCATCTCTTTGAAAGCCATCACTCAGCCAAACAACCCACTTTAGGCTACTAACCAACTTGACCTCTGTGCCAAGGGCCTGGATCGCCGAACGCAACAATGGTCTCGGCCGTCCCAGCTGATAGGACGCATCTTAACACGCAAAATTGCCCCGAGGTCACGTGCAAGGCGTGTGAACAACTGGAGAGTCAAAATGCGAGTAAAGTCATAACGTGTTTTCTGTGTATGTGTAAGATCCATGGTAAATGTGACCGTAATTTAGTTCATGATTCGATAGCATTAATAAATAATGAAAAGGTTTCGGGCGTCTGCTATGCCTGTGTTCGTTGCAGAGCTAAATCCTTGCACGATACCGATACTTTTGAAGCCAAAATAGAAAACAGAATGACCAGTTTCGAGTTGAGCCTTCGACGTGTGGAGGAAATATTTGTAAATCGTGTGAGCACGCAAGCCATCACTGATGTAAACCATCTTATCAATACAACGATTTTTAACCACCACTGAAGGAATCTGAGACTAGGGCATTTATTGTGATAAAGAAGAAAAAGCAGGGTTAATCTTGATTTGGAATCACCTAAAACGACCACGGCCATAGGAAATCCTTACAGAGATGTGGTGTTACGGTCGACCTCAGCTGTGCACTCTAAATCAGCTATACCCGACTCACAAATTAAAGCCCAAAATGGTTTAAATTCGAAAAGGTCTGACTTTCCGATAAGCAATAAGGACTCCCCATACGCACTGAGCGTGATATTTACGAACGTTAGCGAGTCTCAAGAAAGCCTGTTTGATAGCAAAATGAAACACGACCTCGATAAATGGTCTCAACTTTACTACCTAATTCAAACTGAACATGTAATCCCTGACAAAGTGACTCATCTAACTCGCCACTCAACATCAGCTCATATTGGCCAACCTCGCTTACTAAAGGTCACACTGAAATGCGAGGCTGATATCCTGCTACTACGCAAGATAGATCCTGACTCAATGCTCGAACTTTGTTAGAATTTCTGTATTTTCGTTGAAATATATAAATCAAACAAAAAACTTGTTAACATTGACTTTCCAGAAAAATCAAACAGTGCGTTTCACCGCAAACGATCAACTAATGACTCCTCTTCAACTCCAAAAACCAAACCGCGCAATAAGCTGTAGGTAGACAACTTATACTTGGAAGCCACGGTTACATAGAGTTCGTACAACGAAACCGAAACTAATCATACTGTCTCCACCTGATGACGGCTAACAGCCAGAAACCGGTAGTGGTATGTACGTGCGGGGCATGTTAGCAACACATAAGCTGTGAGTAAATTTTTAGGAGGTGAAGGAAACGTTTGCTATTATGGGAGCATCAATAAGTTAGTATGTGTACGATTCCAAAATGCTCGCTATGTCAAGCTAAACTGGGGTTTAATTGTTGTCCCTGTATACACAAAAACCACGTCGCTTTTTCATGCTAGCCAACTGATAATGATGACTTCATTACTTCTGAACGCGCGATCCTCAAGATACCAGCCCATTTAAAGACAAGCGAAGCACTTGGTACAGACGGAGCTCTGAAAGTTTTTGCACTTTGCATTACTCAACAAATTACTTTAATATTATACAATCGTCTATTCGATGACACAATTACCAATGGTTGGACATCATTTACAATTAGTGTGATGCCCGAGTAACCGGCAGGTTCGCTTCTATACACAGCAGATACTTCACTGGATTTGAAGTACTTCAAAAGAGCAGTTTTTGCTTGTTTGCAGATGTTACCTTCCGATAAGAATGATAATCGATTTGCTTACCTAAGGCAACGTTCTCCGATGGAGGCTGCTGTATGTTTCAGCCTATCTCCAATAGTCGCCCTTCGTTTTCGGATTTACATATACTGGTAGGTAGTGATCGACTGTTGCATCAAGAAACTGTTATTTTAATGCATTCTCGGGTCTATTACACGAAATGTTAGCCTCGTCAAATGAGAGTTACTTCTTTCAACTCACGAATTTTATGTGGAACTCATCGTTATACATTTTCGTATTCTGTCTCTGCTTACTTGCATTCGGCCTGAAATAATTTCGTTTTTTATCTTTATATCTCTTAATTTTTTAGATCATTAGCATGCAATTTTTCGTTTATTCCATTCAAAGCTGTTTGCTACATTTAGCTGCTCTATCTAAGTTACTACACACACGAGCGTTAAATTCTTCATCCACCCTGAAAAATTTACTCAAACTTGTAACAAATACTCAGTCAAAACACCTCTCTTTATCGATCGCTATTGCTAACAGTATGAGATTTGAGGTCAAATTATATCGTTGGTTTGATATGTGTAATGATCTGTCGATGTCAACTAAATCAATATTTAACGGTTTTCTTAACTTTATACCCGAGTTGCACTTTCAAATTTTTTGAATAAAAGCTCTTTCATATTCTTTCGATCCACTTTCTCTTTCTTCGTCTTTCGTACGTTTATTTTGCATGGCATAATTGATTATGATCAATGCTCCATGTAATCCATTTTGACAATATGGATCACACCGATCCGTATAGTCCTCGACACTTTATTGTTACGACTTAAGATATACCCTTAACTTATTTATCCTTGGTCCTAACCAAGTTTAGTGGTATTCGTTTGGTGTATTGAAGTCAAGCTTCAACAAATTCCCTTAGTTTTCTTGCATTCAACTCCAGATAGAAGAATTATGCAAGCTGGCTACAACATTATGATTTGCTGATCGAATCACATGACTGCGATCAATATAAAAGATTTCGAATCAAGCTCCACTTCATTGTACCACCACAACTGATGCCACCTAAAAAGGACATTAAAGTACAAGATGCAGAAAGATCTCGTGACGAAGAAGACGACGAGTTTCTGAGCACAAGAGCGAGAAGATTTTTAATCGCTTCCACGCTTGTTCGAGACGCATGCGTATCACGATTACAAATCAATTACAAACGAGATTTGCCATCAGTTAAACTTTATGAACGGTTTTACTCCAAAGGGGCTTTGACAACATATTACATATTGACTGCTGTCAACCTTTTATCGATCCTCGCTGAATACCCGGCTTCCATTCTTGTCAACCACAAATTTGAAATCGCATATTACTATCCACTCATAATAAATTTAGTATGCGAGAGTTATTTTTACTACCGGTGGTACCAAATCAATAAAATGTCGGAAAAAAGAAAAGGCTTGAACAACTTACTCACAAAAGTTACACTCGGCATTTTGTTGTTGATGACGGCGGATGCCGTGTTGCTCATCATATGCCATTCCATTCCCGGTGCTGTTCCAGTCCGCTGGACGCGATTTCTTCGACCTGTTTTGTTACTGACTTTTCCGGAGAACCGACGGCTTCGTGCTGCATTCAACAGTCTACGACACACGGTAATCGATGTGATGCCATTGTTCGCCTTAATGGTCACCACCATCACATTGGTCAGTGTTGTTGCAGTGAACACGCTATCTGCACAGCGGTTGACCTATCCGGATGGTACGCCATATTTTAGAAATTTCCTGGATGTATTTTGGGACTTTTATGTATTGACGACTTCGGCCAACTCACCGGATGTGATCATTCCAGCCTACGAACAAAACCGCATGTACATTTGGATCTATGTGATTGTGTGTGTAATGTGCAATTGGTTGTTCATGAGCATTCTGGTAGCATGCGTGTACAATTCCTATCGCCGACATCTGGGTGATTTCGTTGTACGATCAGTAGCAAAACAAAAACTCCGGTTGGATGAGGCGTTCAATATGGTTGCTACCCGAATGCCGAACGGAGAGTACGGCATCAGCTTGGGAACGTTTATGCGTCTGATGCGCATCGCTAAACCAGGAAGATCAGATGATGCTTTGAGAGTGATCTTCCATGTGCTCAACGTAAGTCGGTCGGGCTATTTGGATGACCTGGAATTTGCGCGACTTTCCCAATACATTCGGGTGAAACTAGAGGAAATTGAGTTGAGTCGTCAGAATTTCGAAAAGTTCTTACCCAAATTCCCTTCACTTTACTCTATGCCGCAATTCAAATTCTTTCAAAACACAGTCCAACATCCTATATGCGCGGGATTTTTCATTGCGCTTGTCTTTGGAAACGCTATTACATGCATTCTTTTATTTCGTTTGCCCTCAATTCAATCCGGCGTCGAATGGTTTTTTTCTTTGATATTTGTGTTAGAGTTGATGGCGAAATATTTTGCTTGCGGTGGTGTTGGTTATTTCAACGACGGGTGGAATAAATTCGATTTTTGTGTAGTATCCGTGGCATTCTTCTCGCAACTGTTACAAGCCTTTTTGGAAGCGCTGGGCATCGTACTCCCCAGGGGAATCACGCAAATGCTCCTGCTGTTACGCCTCGTCCGTCTGTTAAAGTTTTTGAGCGCGGTGAAGGAATTTAGAGCAATTGTCGAAAATGTGCTCATCATTGGACCTTCGTTGATGACATATGGTGTCATAATGATGATATTCTATTATATGTTCACATGTTTTGCCCTGGAAGTTTATCAATACCGTTATGAACCAGTGCAAGCGGACAACTACACAAAGGCTGCCACTTGCTACAATCCTAGACTAGAAGGAACGGATTATGTGAGAATGCACTATTGTTTGTTCAACTTCAACAGCCCTACCGAAGCGTTCATTATGCTGTTTGCAATTTCTGTTGGAAATAACTGGCATTTATTGTCGGATGGAACGGTGCGTACCACGTTGAACACGTCACGAATATTCTTTTTACTAGTCCACTGGATTTGTGTACTGATGGTTCTCAATGTGGTTTTGGCGTTCATTATTGAAGCCTATTTGCTGGAACATCGCGATCCGAGGCGTAATTTCGAGGGCTACATTCGGACCCGCTTGCAAGAACTCGGTGTGGATGCACCGGTTGAATTGGCCAAACGTGGTTTGGGAGATTATGCGAAAGTTGGGTTTCATCTGACACCGAAACAATTGAACAACGCGTTTCCACCGAATTCCCCCACAGTGAAGGTGTTCAAAATGAGAAACGATGTCATGTCGCTGGAAGTGTTGATGTTCCAAATGTTTCAACGGGAAATTGAAGAGCTTGTTGAAGAACGGAAAAAGAAACTCATAGAGCACGCTACCCCACATGCTCACGAACCTTATATGTAACTACTGATATCAGCCCGAATTGTTGTGCGGAATAAAAATGTGTAACTTTGAAAACGTAAAATACGGTTTCATATCATATCATGTATGTGTTGGAGATTTTATGCAATTTCTTTAGATTATTGGTTTAGAGGATTTGGAACCAACTTTTTACAATGTTACGTGGCTAAGCCGATTTCACCCGGTAAGAAATCAGTTTTAAGCGCAGAACACATTTGTGCAATTCAAATTAGGAATGAATATAAAACATGTTGTATGAAAGCACCAGTTAATAACAATCGCAAGCTTTTCTAGCAAACGGTCACACGGTACGCTGCCAGATTGCCCGAACCTGGGGCA
>JACCGJ010000239.1:3579-131051 GCA_013407085.1 Atriophallophorus winterbourni | reverse complement strand
TCGGATGAATGAGCATAAAGTGCACGTAGTATGTTGACATACTTTTGCGGAACGCCTTTGCACAGCAAGGTGTTAAACAGAACATTACGATCGACCGAATCAAATGCTCCTGTGAAGTCTAAATAGATGGCTATTGTTGGCTGTCGATAGGTGTGCCGCAGTTCTAAGATACGTCGAACAGTAAAAATGTGGTCGATACAGCCTCTGTCAGGTCGGAAACCAGCTTGCTGTTCTCGGATCTGTGATTCCCTATGCGATGCTAATCTTCGAAGACATATGGACGCTAATAATCTCGTAGTGATGGGAGTGAGACTTATACCACGGTGATTAGAGCATGAGCTTCGCACACCTTTTTTAAATATAGGTATGATAACCGATTCACCCCAACACTGAGGGACGGATTCTGACTTCTCTCCGTACTCCGCGTTTTTGGAATGATCTACTGGTTTTGTCGTAACCTCTCCATCACTCCATTTTTAAAGAGCGACTTGACGCTTTTCCCTCTTCCCGATAGTGCACCCACTTTCCTCTTCCTTTCCAGATACATATATAGGGAACTGCACCGATTCATCTCCCTGATATACATAACCCCACCCTTTACGGAACTTAGCAAGCGACGCCGAACCTGCTGAACTCCACCCGACCCCATGTATTTACTATCCTATGGTTATCTTTTAAGCTTATAGATTTTTGTACCATAATATTCTATTGACTATTGGCGTTAACATTGAGGGAATTTCCCTGGCCTGAAATCTTATCACCCAGTGCTGACAAGCGCGCGTAGCAAACTGAGATTGTCAAGCAAATTGTGGAAGTCCTTCGATCACGCTTGAGGGCTCATATTAGCGCATGCTATTACCATAGATTGCTCGTAAGGTTGAATGAGACATGAGCTAAGTTGGACCTTGTGCGTCTTAAGCCTAACGCTTGATTCTGAAGTCCGAAGACCTAGTCTAAGAAACATAGGAACACCACCGTTGGTCTATCACATCTGACCACACAATACAAATTGCGTCTGGAATATGAACAATTGGAGATAGCCAGGTTTCGGTCAGTGCTATTACATGCGTTCGTAACTCGTGCGCTCTGATGGATAGTTCAGACCCCTTATTCCGGATACTACATGAATTTCCATATAGCACTGTGGTCACGGTGTCTCGCGATATATTCTTACTCCGTCAGTTACTGGAGCAACGCCACGCGTTTCGTAGGCAAACTATCGCGGTATTCCTCAACATCCCAGCGGCATTCGATTCAATCGACCGGGAAAGTTTTTGGAAGTGTTTGCTGAGACATGGAGTGCCCGAGAAGTATGTTTGGATCTTAAAAGCATTATATTACCAAACCTCAGGCAGGGTTCGTGCGTACGGACAATTGTTGTCCTCCTTTTTCACGTAGCGATCGACGATATCCTAAGGAAAGCTTTAGCTGGTCTGCTGGGTGCTGGTGTTGAACTTCTGCCGGGCGATTGAGCTACCGATCTACAGTATGCGGATGACATCGCACTTCTCGGAGATGACCCTCATGTAATGCAACAAGCCTTGGACCACCTGGCACTTGAAGCTTCAAGGTGTGGCTTGCGCTTTGCGGCTAACAAGTGGATTGGGGCTGCTCTCTTCCGTATCTAACTGTGTGCGATCTCGATTTTGAACTGGCCGACACCTTTGTTGACTCCTTCAGTTGTATCAGAGTCAGAGACTGAACTTGGGCTAAGCTACTGTCAGGTTGCTCAGGCCTACACATATATGAGAAAGGAAATAGAAATATAGATGTTTGCAAGTGGGTGATACAACAATAAGGACACGGATTGACGAAAATGTTAATGCTTGTTGGTTTGCGTTGGTTAGGAAGTTTTAGAAATTCCTCATCACCGTTTATAATACTGCGCCTTATTCACAGAGCCTGATAGAACTGAGAGAAACGATCGTTTGGCAGTCCATCATGTGACACGTTGAGATGAAGAAACTCACCGTATCGCTACGATCAGTGCGGCGTATTCGTTTGCCTTGGTGGGGTCCAAAAGATCCACTTAATAGTTAACTGGAAACCTTACGAGATATAGCAGTAAACCTAAGTCAGTGTCAAAATTTTAAAAAAATCGTATACAGTGAAACTACAAAAACAAGCTGCTTTTGCACATTTGGTTTGCATTTTCCGCTTACCCCGCTTTATTTTTTTCGTGCGCATGCTTATCTTCTTTTCCTGTTTTATATTGCTTTGCACTTTGTCTGTCTCCAGAAGTATGTTTTGTGATGATGCTGATGATTACCTCAACCGTCCGAAACAACGTTGGCCTGTGTACAGGTCTACACTTGCTTCTCGAAACAAGGTGCATTATCATACCCATTCATAGTGTAATGTTGTGGTTGCTGGTGCATTGTATGATGAGCTAAACGTATCCGTGTCTGATATTCTCGATCTGCTTTCATGTGCTGATCATATGATTAAAATGTAACCTAAAAAGACTTTCGTCATTTTGAACGTTTTCTCTTCAGATCTTTCTGATAGTCTCCGTTAATGATGTCAACCGATAAGGAGGGTGATCATATTATTGTGTGCGACAACGGCACTGGGGTATGCTAGTTGTTTTGCTCATCGTGATTTAGTTTGTCAAATGTGGCCACGCTGGCTCAAACTTTCCCGAATTCACCTTCCCGTCTATGATTGGTCGTCCAATGCTGAGGGCGTCCTCGAAAGTCGGCAATGTCGAGGTTCAAGACATCATGATCGGAGATGAAGCTAGCGAATTGCGGCAGTTGCTCGAAATCACGTATCCAATGGAAAACGGAATCGTGCGTAACTGGGATGACATGAGCCTGTTGTATGACTACATTTTTGGCCCGAAAAAGATGAATATTGATACGCGACATGCGAAAATTTTACTCACAGAAGCTCCAATGAATCCGTTGAAAAATCGCGAGAAAATGGTTGAGTTGATGTTTGAAAAATACGGATTCAATGCCGTGTATATCGCGATACAAGCGTCGGTCACTTTATATGCGCAAGGTTTGTAATCTGTTTACTTGTATACTTTTCATTATGATAGCAATTTTGGTAATTTTTCGTTGTCATATCTTCCATTATTCAATTCGATTTCCCTTAATCATTATATAGTTTTCATTGTATTAACAATTTTACTTGAAACTACAGACAAATTCATGTCTCTCGTTTTTATCAATAATTTGATATCGTTTGATGACAGGTGTTAGATTTACAAACCGACCGTTGCCGTCCAGAACGTAGCTCCTCTCTAGCCCCAGAAAAGTGTCCTTACTTTTCAAGGAGAGAGTATACAAAGCAACCGTTCAGCCCATGCTGTTGTATGGGCTTTGAATGCAGACCTTACGCAAACGGCTCATCTGAAGTATTCGACCACAGAATAACAACATCGCATACCCAAAATGCTATCTGCTATAAGGTTTTAGAAACTTCATGATGATGTCTCAATGTATATCTCAGCTCTCTGTTACGGCGTTCCCGAGACGCGACGCGCCCTTGGCTCTCCCAGCGGCTAGGGTGAAAAGTAAGCTAGCTGGGGCCATAAATATCCGTAAGGACTTTTATCTGGGATGCTGGAACGTACGGACACTGCTTGACGTTGGTAGTCAAGCAATCACGATGCGCTCTTTATTGGACTACCAAGTAGATGTTGCTTGTCTTTCCGAGGTCCGCCTTCCCGGACACGGATCCAAATCGATCAAGGTCCCCGGAGTCGATCGTAATTATTGGCTTTTTTATAGTGGGCCCGAGGATGGATCTGGTCAGCATGGAGTAGCGATAGCGCTCAGCGACCATGCTAAACAAGCACTCATGTCATGGATGCCTGTATCCCCGAGAATTGCGGTGGTCCGGCTGAGGGGTCACCCTTTGAATATAACAGTCGTTTCGGTGTATGCCCCAACCCTATCAGCCGACCAAACTACAAAAGACGATTTTTATAACCAACTTCAATTCCGTAGTCGATAGAGTTGCTGGAAACGACGTATTGGTTGTGGCTGGTGACTGGAACGCTCGTACAGGATCAGCAGATTCCGCAACAAACCGAATCCTGGGAAAATTTGGCCTAGGGTAGCGCTGCGCGAATGGCGATCGACTGATCGAGTTTGCGGCCTACAATCACCTATGCGTCTGTAACACTAAATTCCAGCACCCTAAAAAACACTTGGTCACATGGTACTCGAACGATGGTAGAACGGCGAACCAGATCGATTATGTTCTAATTCGCGCACGTTGGATGTCTTCGGTGCTCGACTGTAGGTCCTATCGTGGAGCCGAAACAGGGAACGCAGCAGGCACCGATCACACACTTGTTCGCGCAAAGCTCCGACTTCGCCTGCTAAACCGCCAAAGGAAAACTCCTAGGAAGCGCTTAAACTTGGAAGCCTTAGGAAACCCGGCCCAACGTAAGAAGCTCATTGACGATATCGCTGAGCGGTTGGATGGGAGCGATGCACAGGTCGAACAACAGTGGTCCAGACTGAAGACCGCTACTCAGACTGCAGCACTAAAAATCTTAGGCACCGCTTCTCGTCGCCGACAAGATTGGACTTCTCAGAACACCATCGAGCTCTCTGCCCGGGCAAGAGACGCCCGAATGCATGGTGCATCTGATTATCGCTTCCTTAGGAGAGCTGCTACACGATCAGCCCGCAAGGATCGTCAGCTATTTTGGGCGGAAACCGCATCCGAAATGAAAGCCGCAGCAAGTATAGGAGACTTTGGACGACTGTTTCGCAGAGCATCTGGAAGCTGTGGTTTTTGTACGAATCTTCGAGATTCGTCAGGACAGATGATATTTGGCCTTCATCAAAAGATAGATAGGTGGGTTGAGCACTTCAGTCAGCTACTGAACCGCCCGTCATCTATCAATGCAGTATTCACTTCCCCGATAAATAGCTGTGAATACCCGGTCAACTGCGAGGCACCATCAGAATACGAGATATCAAGTGTTTTACGACGAATGCAGAATGGTAAATCGCCAGGTGAGGACGGAATTTCCGTTGAACTTATTAAAGCCTGTGCCGACGTATTATTATCTCCGCTACATCGGCTGTTTTGTTCGATCTGGGAGACGGAAGTTTTCCCATCAGACTGGGGGATGTCTATCATTCTACCACTGCCGAAACGTGGAGATAAATCTGTGTGCTCCAATTACCGCGGAATAAGTCTAATCGACACCGCTGCTAAAGTGTTTGCAACGCTCCTGCTTAATCGGTTCTCCGCCGAAAGAAATCTGCGCACCAGAGTTAACCAAGGTGGATTTCGCCCTGGGATGGGTTGCGTAGATCAAATATTTACTTTGCGCAGGATCCTCGAGCACCGTGCACGGTATCAACAGCAAACGATAGCTTGCTTTATTGACTTCCGCGCCGCCTTCGACTCCGTAGACCGTGGTTGTTTATGGGACATCATGCTATCGGATGGGGTTCCATTAAAGCTCGTCAACCTAATCAGAGCCTATTACAGCTTTACAAGGGCACGGGTTCGTGTCTATGGTGAAGAATCGCGTGAATTTAACTTGCACACAGGAATCAGGCAAGGTTGCCCGCTATCGCCGGTTATGTTTAACTATGTCGTAGACTGGATAATGAACCAGGCGTTCACAGACTATCAAGGGGTGCAAATTTCAACGGATCTATGGATTTCCGACCTTGACTACGCTGACGATATAGTCGTTCTGGGCGACAATACCGAAATGCTGCAAAGCGTTTTAGACCGCATTAGTGCCACTGCCGCGAAAGTCGGTCTTGAGATAAACGCGGCTAAGACGAAGGCATTTTTTATACCGACACACCAGGCATCCAGCCACTTCGCGTCCAGGGTTGTCCGATCGAATACGTTCCAGTCTTTAAATACCTCGGCTCAAGTATATTACCCAATGGTCAGGCGAAAGATGAAGTGAAGTTAAGGGTCGATCGTGCTCGTAATGCGTTTTTGCAGTTGAAGGGCACCCTTTGGCGCGGGATCAGCCTAAAAACTAAGACGCGTGTTTATCAAGCCACGATCCGCCTTGTACTGCTTTACGGATGCGAGACATGGCCGTTAAGGCCACAGGATGTACGCACATTAGAAGTGTTCGACCATTGGTGCCTTAGGGTAATCTTGGGCATCCGATATACTGACCGAGTATCTAACGCAGCCGTACGAGAGCGTTGCAGCGGACTATCTCCACTTTCCGCTCACATACAACGGCGAAGGCTGCAATGGTTTGGCCACGTCCTCCGAAAGACAGACACAGCACTTCCAAAACTCGTCCTCGACCCCAAACCCGTTCGCACCTGGCGTCGGCGGCAAGGTGGTCAAGTGAAAACCTGGCTGTCAACTGTGAAAGAGGATGTAGACACCCTGGGTCTGCGTACCGTCTACGGAGTTCGCAGGTGGGAACGAGACTGGATCACGATCTGCAACGATCTCGCCTCCGATCGACGTGCGTGGGCTGGTGCGATCCGAGACATCAATGAAGCCGGCTAATCCACCCGTGGAGCCAGCCGCACAAAAGTAAAAGTAAAAAAGTAAGTTTTAGATAGTAATATTGATATAAAAAGCAGTGCTATCTGTACAGGCTGTGTATGATGAACCGAACTTTACTGGGCCACATACTTCCTACACTGATTCTTCTCGGGACGCCGCATTTTACTTAACCCAGAAACCAGGGAGGTTAAACTAGTGCATTGTGTAGACATCCAAAGATCAGAACATGATACCTTTATCAATTCAGCAGTGCTAGCCTTCTGAGCTGGGTTCCCTGTGATTTCATATCGTATTGGTTGTTCACGCTTGTCTTAAAACCATGCTTCGTTTCGGTTTTGCTGCAAACATTTGATTCGTGCGTTCGCTACCTAGTGGTATCTAATGTAAAATTATCTGATGTTCGGTGCTCGATTTATTGCAACGACAATCACTGAGGTTTAATTACAAGGTAGCTCTGCAAACCATGTTTTGTAAAGTCAATTTAATTTCATCTTCTTGCACTCGCGGTTTGCTTTACGCGCTGTTCCTGTTGCCCGTTCACCTTCGGATTTATCTCTTAGGCCTGCTCATACATGATTCGGCCATGGTCTGCCCATCATTTGACATCGAGAATCTTTGATGTTCATGGATGTGCAATCCTTTCGTACTTTTGTACAGCGCACATTAATGTGTGAAATTGATTTGCCATGAGCAATGAGCTGTATATGAAACACAATGGAGTCTCAATACCACGCATAAAATCACAAGGCCGATCCAGGCTAAGCGCCGCACAGTTATAGACTGCATGTGATCTAAGATACTCTGTGGTTACCCATGTCTAGGCAGTGAGACTCCAGCCTGTTTCCACATGCAGATTACTATCGTTGTTGACTGCGCAGGACAGAAGTATTTCGCGTTTGCCATGCATGTATCCAGTCCTGGGCAACCTGACAAAATCTATGATGCTATGAATGGGTTTTATTATTTCAAACAAAAACATAGAGATTCTTCTTTTCCCGTTCGCTAATTGACTCTTACCTCTCTCCTTCACTCATAGGTTTGATGACCGGTGTTGTGGTTGATTCGGGTGATGGTGTTACGCATATTTGTCCTGTTTACGATGGGGTTTGCTTGTCTCGATTCACGAGCCGTTTGAATGTCGCTGGTCGAGACATCACCCGCTATCTTATAAAGGTATGTTTTCCAATATATTCCGCTACATTGTTTACCTTATATTAAAATTGAAAGCGCGTCGTTTATTGCCGTCATCATCATGGACAGCACGTAAGGAGTGCTTACAGTAGTAGACGCGTAAGGAATGAACTTAAACGGAGCTTAAGACTAGACAGAGAAAGGTGGTGGCTAAATAAGGTCGAAGAAATGGAAATAGCGAATAATGCGGGTAACGTGCGAAAACTCTTCCACTTATTCGGTCGTCGGGTCCTCAAAGCAAAGGAGTGGGTGAGATTATCACTAATAAGAGTTGCCGCCTCTCACGCCGGGCCGAACATTTTGAAGAACAATTCAGCTGGCCGCCTGCAACGGATTCATGGCCTCATTTGAAGCAGTATGATCCTTGGTCTGTTAGCATAGTGATTTAGAAATTAAAGCATGTATCGAATCTATGAAGCGATACATGGCTGCTGGCCCAGATGCCATACCGCCTGTTTTGTTCAAGGAAGGTGGCCAAATACTTCTCCTTCGTGAAGCGTGGTTGTCAGCTTCCATCCTTCAGAGTTGTGGAGAGTCGGCTATCAATGCCGATATTCCAAAAACGTCTGTGTGGTTCCTGCTCTAATCACCGCGGAATAGGTCTCATTCCCAAGATTTTTAGCGTCCATATGCCTTCAAAGATTAATATCGCATAGGGACGGATTTGCAATCGTGCAGCATTTCTGTGCTGTGCGGCTAACATCGTGCTAAATTGATTGGCCAACGGTAGTGAGCTGCATGCGAGTACACGCTGGAGTCTCACTACCATTTCTATTTAACCCCTCATATCTGTCTAGGCCTGGGCAACCTGACAGTATCTTAGCCCACGTGCAGTCTCTGACTGTGCGGCACTTTGCCTGGATCAGGCTTGTGCTTTCATACATAAAATCGCATAGGGACTCACGGATCCCAGAAAAGTAAGCTGACTTTCGGCCTAGCAGTGGCTGTTTCTGCCACATTTTTTCTCTTCGACAGCTCCTAAAACTGACGCACACTTATTGGCGGCTGACAATAGCCACCATTCTAGAATTCAAAGAAGCGTTTGGTTCAGTCGATAACAATGTCCTGCTTAACACCTTGCTGCGCATAGGCGTTCCGCAAAAGTGTCAACATACCACATGCACTTCATGATCAGGCATCCAGATGCGTTAAGGTTTACAACGAACTGTCGCCCAAATTCCACACCACAAGTGGCGTCCGACAAGGATGCCCGATTTCTCAGATTTCGTTCAATTTTGTAATTGATGCAATTATGGAATTATGCAACGAAGGAACCCTAGCTTTAGGAGTTCACATGATACAGTGTGACAAGCTTCTCGACTTGGACTATGCTAATGATATATTTCTGCTCTTCGACTCGTACACAGATGCACAGCCGATACTGATCAAACTAGCTAGTATTGTGTCCAAATTTGGAATGCGTTTCGCACCCCCTAAGTGCAGTGTTCTGCTGCAGGACATCGAATTATCAAACAGCACTTTGTTACTTGACCATCAGGCAATTGAAACTGTAGATCGTTTTACGTATCTCGGTAGTTGTATCAATAATTCTGCATCATCATCATCATGAAGCACAAGTCTGGAGCCAGACAAAGTGCCAAGCAATATGAAGCAGGAAAAGCAGATAAGCAAGCGCGTGGAACAGGGAAAGCAGGCAAGCGGAATACGCAAAAGCAAATGCACAAAAAAGCAGCTTGTTTTTGTAGTTTCACTGCATGCGATTTTTTGTTTTTTTATGTAAAATAATACCGAATAAAAAATTATGACACACATAATAAAATACACTGGCGCCACTGACTTCGGTTTGTAGCCATATCGCGTAAGGTTTCCAGCCAACTATTAGGTGGAGCTTTTGGACCACACCCAGGCAAACGAACACGCCCAACTGAGCCTAGCGCTACGTTGAGTTTCTTCATCCCAACGCGCCACGTCATGGACTGGCCACCCGATCTTTTCTCCCAGCTTCTGTCAGGCTCTGGCGACTTAGATTCTGCATCATTGATGACGGGCTCACAAAGACGCATTTCTAAAGCATCGTAGGGCATTCTCAACCTAGGTCCCCTCTGGCGTCAGAAAAGACTTCTGCATGCCCAAAAATAGAAGCTACAAAGCGATAGTTCAAGCTGTGCTTCTGTACGAGTGGAAAACTTTGACCTTGCCTAAAGAGCACAATCAGCGTCTCCAAGTATTCGATAACCGATGTATGTGCAGCATTTTAGGCGTTTGCTGTTACAGTGGCAACGAAACGATGCTCTTCGGTAGTAATGTTGATATAAATAAGCTGATCAACCTGTGTATGCTGCGCTGGTTTGGCCACGTGTTAAGTCTGAAGGACCATGGACTTCCGAAAGTATGGTATGGTAGGAAAGCACAAGCCTGATACGGGCAAAGTGTCGCTCAGTCAGACAGACTGCACGTGGACTAAGATACTATCAGGTTGTCCAACCTAGACATGACAATGAGGGGGGAAATAGAAATGGGCTTCTTTTCGCACGCCACATCCCGATTGTCGTAAATTTTGGGTAGCCAACTCCGTCCATTTGCGTAGAAGCTAAAGACTTTGGCTCGTAACCTTTCGAAGTCGGCACCGCCTGCTTTCCGGGCTGGGTACCCGTGATCATGTATCTTCGTGGGTTACTTTCGCACTTGGATAGTCCGGAGATCGTGTTCCGTGGCGGTCTTGCACTAAGCTTCGTCTGAAGTGTTTTTGCTTAACATGTATGCTGTCAAGCCGAGGTGACGAAAACGCTTGTTATGATGCATAACAGAGAAAGCCGCAAGGAAGCTGCCCTGCTGTTGTCACTCTAATCGTTCATGAAACTTATTTGAGTGCATGTTCCATTTGAGGTGTAGGCACCTCATCCCAGTTTGTTTGTGCTTACTCTTCTATAGCATCCGTATCTATCTAAGTCCCACCCTTCCCCATCTTTTATGTTTTTACTTTTCCATGGTTGTATGGCAGTTCAGCATTTGGTACATGCTGCTGTCTCGGATGATGATGATGATGATTGAAGTTTTTCTTATTTTTGTTTATCAACATTCTTTCTAAAAACCGGTACATTACACTGATTTCGGTCGCGTTTTATTACTCCTTCGAAAGCAAGGTCATGACCATCTTTCTTCTAGCACACGAGCTGCATCATTTGTCAGCATCATCAGTTAACCGCGCTAAATTTGTTTTGTCACCAGCGCTGAGATATGTGTGCAAACATCCTGAAGTCTCGTTGCCGTTTTTCCTATCATACATCTGCATTGGCCTGGACAACCTGACCGTTTCTTAGCTCGCATGCGCTCTTAGCCTACGCTGGCTTGCCGAAATACCTCCACGTGGTGCCAGCTGGGTGGGCTCGATTCTCCGAGGTCAGCGAAAGGTTCGGCGGTTGCTGTCTGAGGGTGTGGTGGGTTTTCGCCTGGCAAGCGTTCTCCCTATAAAAAGCCACAAAAATTCCAATTATGACCACGACGGCGGCGGATGTGACTCGCCGCTCAAAAGTCCACTGTCCCCCCCCCCTTGCCTATCTAAGGCCATTGTAAATGGTGCCCAAGGCCAAAACTGAAGTCACCAACCTATCAACGGTTTATCGGATCGGGCTCCTAACTGAATTTCCTGAAAAGGGCGTATGACCGCTTCGTCGGTCACCGGTCCACCTATAGTGCGAACCTCTTCCTCGCTCCATGCCTTGTGTGGTAAGTGCTCGGGGTGGGACCCCACCTACAAATCTCCCCTAACGGTGTAGGCAACCGGGTAGTATCTGCCTACGTCACACGATGACGATGATGACAACTGCTTTGTACCCCCCCTTCTCGCTTTGTACATCTCCATTGTTTTATGTTGAACGCACCAATATCGTATGCAGAATTTTGCAATATAAAATAAATACTTAGCCTACGTCGGCCTTTACCACTTGATAGATGCGTCGTTTGTCTGAGTCCTTTCTTTTCCTCTAACATTTTTGTATCTTCCCCCCCCCGTCATCTCTATAGCTATTGACCTTGCGAGGTTATGCATTCAATCAGACCGCCGATTTTGCAACGATTCAAGCGATGAAGGAAAAATTGTGTTACGTCGCCTATGACTTGGAGGAGGAGCAGAAATTAGCTCTGGAAACGACGGTTCTGGTGGAAAAGTACAAGGTAGGTGCAACTGGTATTTTTTGTGTGGCGTTCTTTATCTTTCTTTCAATTATATTGCTTTTCAAAGCGTTTACTGGTAATCATTAGGTGTAGAACTCGGCGAATCCATGTTGAACGATGATGGCTACTGTCTCTGTGTGAGCAGCATTTTTACCATCGCGTTGGTGACATAATGTTCTGACACCAATGCTTTTTTATCTGTCGAAAACTTTTGTATCCGCTCAGTTTAACAAACTTGTAAATGGAATCATAAACGACCCCCTTCCACTGCAAATTTCAGTGCAATTTCATGTGATCCGTTTAACCGGAAAAACACTTTGGAAAGTATGTTACGCAGCATTTAGAGAGATATGAGATCAATGTGCGATTGTGCATTGTTACGCTTCCACAGTCTTGCCTGGCACACAGTGTGCGCACACCGTGCGATATCGATTTTTTTATCGATCGTATCCTGTGTTTTGTTACAATCTCATCGCAATAACCGTTTTTGCATTTCGCAACGTGACCTGGAATTACAAAACCTTGGGTACCTTATTGAGCAGCGTACTTTTTCGATAAGCCATTCTTTTTGGTCTTTGATCTATTTTCCAAAGGTTGTCATAGCCTGGGGTGGCAGTGGGGATAAGCTCCACCGTGTTTATAAAATGCTTCCATATGGCATGCGTCTCAAATAGCCTCTGACAACCAAGTCCCGCTGCCCGAACGCGGCGGAACTGCTTCTACCAATAGGAGAAGGGGCTAGGGCGAGTGACTGGCGGCTGAAAACCTGTTTACATCGGGCAGATGGAGCTCGTTAGCCTGGGAGGGCATTTCATATAGGGGAAGGAAAACCCTGATTTTAAACCTCCGCTGCCTTGCGGGAACGGCTTCAGAAGAAAACCCTGAGGACAAATCTGGAACATAGTCTGGCAGACTTTTAGTTGGTGCACACCATCTCTTTCTGGCTACTCCCTGCTGCCTTGCAGGTCGCACTTGGTTGTGAAAACGTTAGAGAAGCTGACTCAAACAAACGCCGAGCGGTGCTTGGGACGCCACTTTGTACCCAAATTCCCAAGAATCTTCATTGAAGCCAACTCATCCTCCAGTAGGAGATAGTCGCACAAAAGTAAAAAAAAGTTAAGTTTTCTCGTAAACATGCGTTAATCTTTTACCGCCTTGTGTTTTTTATTCATTTATTTCTAGCTACCTGACGACCGGGTCATTGAAGTTAGCGGTGAATTATTCGAAGCGCCAGAAGTGTTGTTCCAACCGCATCTGATTGACCGTGAAAGTGCGGGTGTCGCGGAATTGCTGTTTGACACCATCCAGTCCACTGACATTGACACGCGCATGGCGCTTTACAAACACATAGTACTCAGCGGTGGAAGTACCATGTTCCCCGGGTTCCCCAGTCGACTGGAACGAGAAGTGAAGCAGTTGTACTTGCAGAATGTGTTGAAGGGTGATGCGTCCAGATTGTCGGTAAGTGTGTGGTGTATACTCAACAGGAGTTCACCGCTCTGTAATGTTTTTATCACGTCCTAATCACCGACTTGCATTCGACGTTGCATTAAGCTTCCACGTTTTGACATGTAATGTGAAGTTCCAGCTGAGTGAAGGAGTAGAGCGATAACCGCTGGACAGCTCCGCTGTTGATTTAACTGTCATGCATTACAAGCTTTCTTCGTCACTGCACTTAACAAACACTGTAAGAAGATGCTTACTGCAACATCGCCACTAAAGCGAAACGAACCACAGTGATATCCGATCGCAGGGGTATCCAGCCCAAAAGACGGGCTGAGACAACTTTATAAAGGCTGCTAGATATATTCTTTAGCTGTCTACGCCGTGTGATGGCATGGTCACCAAGAAGTCGATCATTGGGCAGACCGCGCTTGCGGTACAAAGACGTTTGCAAAAGAGATATGAAAGCTCTTGGCATTGACCCCGCGAGCTGGGAAGAACTTGCTCTTGACCGCTCACATTGGAGGCATTGTGTAAAGTGTCGTCTGCATGCTGGTGAGGAGCAGATACAGCTCTTGGCTGCCAAACGCAGATCACGCCGCCAGCGTGCAACTGGTGCAATACAACCAAGATCTGACTTTCGTTGCCAGCGCTGCGGGAGAGATTGTTACTCCCGAATCGGACTGTTTAGTCATTCCAAAAGCTGCAGAACATAAACATTCACGCAATTGTGATGTACATCCATGGTCGACATCGACCGAAGCAGGCCAACAACAACAATGTGAAGTTCCTGTACCACTGTGCATTCGGATCCTGATCTTACTGTCCCTACCTGATGAGTGCAAGAAGCACGAAACCGGTGTGATGGAAATGAATGCAAATGAACATTTTTTTATGTTCCTCGGTTCTGTTACTTGGCTTGGTGAAGGCGATCTTGGAAATGACATGAACCATCAACCAGCAACCCTTTTCGATACATCATCATTGTCATTGCCAAGACCCACACGACAGGTAGGGAGTTCTGGATGCCAGGATTCCATCATTATCGCCAGATACACCATAACACCGGTAGCATGTACCGAATGCTTAACTGTTATACAACCATGTAACGTAACTATCTCCGATCAGGATCCGCGCGATCAGACTTCGTATAGAATACTCAGTGTTAGAGATATGGCTCAAAATCATGTTCAGACATTGTAAGTTTGTTATATCCATCTTCCTAGTGTGTTGATTAGTCTTGTTTGTCATACAACCGTGTAGAAAAGTGAAATCCTAAAGGATGGGGAAGGGTGTGACTTAAACAGCTACCGATTCTATGGAATAGTAAGTACAAACACACTGGTATGAGGTGCTTGCACATGGAACGGAACATGCAAACACTCAAGTTTCACGAACGAGTTGAGTGACATCAACATGACAGCTTCCTTGCGGCTTTCACTGCCATGCATCATAACAAACAAGGACTTGCAAGTTAGGAAATATCTAGAAGAGTGAGCACTGTCGAACTGGAGTGAGCTGCTCACACCTCGAAACAAACATGTATGTAATCAAGTTGCGCTTGTTAGATAAGGTTGGTACGACCAAACTGTTCAATCACATGAGCCCGCAATCATGTAGACTGGGTTTAAAACCCATGACCTTGAAAATAGCTCATTTGCATGCATTTCCATCACACACATCCCATGACCGGGGTTTCGGGATGTTTATACTCATCAGGTCATGAAATTCATGCGATGTGATGTACATTCATGGTCGACATCGACCGACGGAGGCCAACAACATACTCATCAGGTAGAGACAGTGGATCAGGATCCGCATGCGCTTGAAACAGTGGAAGAATGGTAAACAACTTGCGATTGTATACCAATGTTAGATAAGGTTGGTACTGCCTAAATGTTCGATCATATGAGCCAACACTCATGTAGACTGGGTTTGGACCCATGACGACTGACACAAAACTCATTTGCATTCATTTACATCACACGCACCTCACGATCAGTTTCGTGCTGTTTGCACTCATGTAGATCATGTGCGTGTGTGTCATGGAAATGCATTTCAACGAGCATTTTGTTCACGTTTGGTGAATGGGTACACTGGGATCAGCAAGTTTGCTTCCCCGCGACTTCCACCATCAAGTATCATTCAATCCTTCCTCGACAACAAGATGCTTAACGCAAGACCTCTACTGAATCCGGTTTCTAGACATGTTCATTGTGTTACATGGCGGTCACTGTTTTTTTCGTTCGTCTCCTAAGCAAGACATTTTTGTTGGATTGTGAGCATCCTGTGCTCGTTATACGTTTGTTGCATTAGATGCTGTGAAGATTGTCACCATTGTTGGGCTATTTTCCCCTAGCCAATTCGACTTACGAGATTGAATGTCAGGGTTTTACCAACTTGATCCATGGCATTGTTAGGTTCTAGGCCTGTGTAGCTCGAAATCGTATACCATTTCCGTACCCAACTGATCTCATTGGCTTGAACTGGTGCTGGGGACGCTGCTGTGTACCCGAATCCCCAAGACTCTTCATTGAAGCCAACTCATCCTCCAGGAGGAGGATGTGCAATCGTGCAGTACTTCTGTGCTGTGCGGCTAACATCGTGCTAAATTGATTGACCAACGGTAGTGAGCTGCATGCTGAAACAGGCTGAAGTCTCACTACCATTTCTATTTTCTTTCTATTTCTTTTGGCATATCTGTGTAGGCCTGGGCAACCTGATAGTATCTCAACCCACGTGCGGTCTTTGACTGTGCGGCACTTTGCCTGGATCAGGCTTGTGCTTTCATACATACAATCCTCCAGGAGGAGATAGTCGCACAAAAGTAAAGTGTGTTGAACTGGTAACGCGAGGCAGCGCTGAGGTACAACAATGCTTGCGAACTCAGCACAATCGTCATAAATGTATCTGTGAAATGAGCTTTTCCCAGCCAGCCGGAACTATCTACCAAAAGAGCCTAGATGTGAATCAAACATGACACAGAAATAAGATAGCAGCGATTCCGGTGGAATTTGTGCTGGTGATCCGTAATACTGGAAACTCCGTATGGTATGGTATGAAAGCACAAGCCTGATCCAGGCAAAGTGCCGCACAGTCAGAGACTGCACGTGGGCTAAGATACTGTCAGGTTGCCCAGGTCTAGACAGATATGAGGGGGAAATAGAAATGGTAGTGAGACTCCAGCGTGTTTCAGCATGCAGCTCACTACCGTTGGCCAATCAATTTAGCACGATGCTAGCCGTACGGCACAGAAATGTTGCACGATTGCACATCCGTGCACTGGAAACTCCGTAGTCGACACAATATCCACCCTGTCGTGTTCTGGTGAAACATTGACTAAGGAGAGAATTTGTTCCAATATTTTCGCATCAATGTCAACCGACCTTGTGTTTTCTTATTTTAGGACAATCATTATGAGTTTTCTCTCAACCATGCCAAAAATAATCGTCTACTTTAACTTTTCGTTTGAATACCTCAACGATTCAGTTGGATCACGGCAGCCTAAGTCGTTTGTCGGTAATAACTCTGAGCCCTTACATTCCAAACTATTTAAAAATCCTGACGTATGTTAACGGCTTGCTTACTTTTACCCTAGCTGCGTCGCGAGAACGCATTAGCAGATAGCTGAGAGTTAGTTTGAGACATCTGCATGGGGTTTCTTGGGAATAGTATATAAGTGCTGTCGGCAGCACCACTTGAAATTTCTTCGAGTACACCTCTCTAGCCTTTGTAAACCCAAGTGTAACCTGCAAGCTATCCGTTTATGTGACTTTGATCCTCGGGATTTTCTCCGGAAGACTTTCCTGCGATCGGTAACTCGCAAGGCAGCGGGGGTGGGGGTGGAATCAGAACTTTTCATCCCCACTAACTGACGGGGAAAACGCCAGGTACCCGCCTTCGCCCCTTTTCCTGGTCTTAAAAGCTGTTTCAGCTGGTTTGCGGAAGCCATTCGTTTATGCCAGGTTATCAGATGCTGTTTGACTCTCACGGCATACGGGAGCATTTTATAAGAGAGTAATGACCTAGTAGCATCCCTGCTTGTGACAACTCTTGCCGTGCATGCTATCCTTATATAGAATTCCCGTAGTTAAAGCGAAATCGAACTTACACATGCAAACGAACATCATTCGCCAGCCGTACATTTGATGTACTGTTTTTTCAATTGTATCTTACTACTGTGGTGTTTTAAAGCGTTCACTTTTCGACGATAAATCCTCGATATCATATAACTTATACATTAGAGATAATCACCCTCTCTTCTGGTCCACAACACCTCGATAAAGAACATCCTGTTTCTCTGTTACTCATTGCGCTTTACTTTTCATTCGCTTTCGCAAGAAATTCAAACTTCGCGTTGAGGCTCCCCCACATCGGAAACACATGGTCTACTCAGGCGCCTCGGTGTTGGCCAACATCATGAAGGATTGCTCGTCCGCGAACTGGCTCACCAAAAAAGCGTACCAAGAGAAAGGCCTCAAAGTGCTCGACTCTCTTGGCCCGCGATAACCCACGTCTCGTGCCCAGCTCTGTTGTGACTTTCTTGTTATTTTTTTTCTGCTTCACGATTTCCAATAATCCGCAACCACTACTTTGCGCTATCTTGACTTTTGTGTAACGCGTTTTTTTTCTTCCTTGTCCGATCTTGACCATTTCTTTGATACGCGTGCACACAAGCTTGCTTTACTTTGTTTTGCTATATGGGTATTGATCACGACAAAGCATCTCGATTGTACCTTTGCTGCACTGTTTTTTCATGGACTCGGCTGTTCATACGATCGATCGACGGTCCATGAACACAGTGTGTTCGTTTTTATATGGCAGTCGTGCTAATCCGGCTAGAATGCTAGAATATCATTGTACTTTTTTGCTCATATCCTCAGCACTCTTCAACCGGTTTCGGGCTGGTTATCGTAGGATTAGTTTTAATGACCTTGAAACAGTGGATAAGTGCTTGAATGCCACTGTTGAATAGGGTTCTTACAAAGAACCACGATTTTCAAATAGATTCCTGGCCAAGCACCCGAGGCGCTCATAGACGACCAATATAATCGGGTGCTCACATCCCCATCCCTTACACACCACTACCGGTTTCTGGCTGTTTGCCATCGTCAGGTGGAGACAGTAAGGTCAGGTTCATTGAACCTTGAAACCGTGATATAGTGGTAAACAAAACGTATACTTGTATTCCACTGTTAAATAGGGTTCTTACAAAGAACCACGATGTTCAAATAGAGAATCACAGAGTGGTTCTTGGTCAAGCATTCAAGGCGTTTATAAGCGACCAATATATTGTAGTGCTCACATCCCCATCCCTTACACACCACAATCGGTTTCTGGGTGTTTGTTTGAGAACAGGTTCAGAAAGCCTTTAGCCAGTGGAAAAGTTGTATACAAAGTAAGACCTTGAGGTCATGGTTCAATAGGTTAAGTGTAACCAACCCCGATTTTCAACTACAGTGTTTCTTATAATAAACCAATGCAATGTTGCTCATATCCCCCGCACTTACATACCACTACCGGTTGCTGGCTATTTACCGTGATCTAGTGGAGACATTAAGATTAGTTTCAGTGAGCCCTGTAACGGTGGAACAGTGGTAAACTAAGTTAGACTGTTTGATAGGGTTCGTACAGCGAACCACGATCTTCGAACAGCGATTCCTGGTCAGGCGCTCGAGGTGCTGATGGATGACCACAGTAATGTGTTGCTCACAACCCCGCACTTACACCTCAACCGGTTTGGGATTGGTTGCCATTATCTAGTCGAGACAGTCAAGATTAGGTTCAGCAAGCCTTGTAACACTGAAAAGTGGTAACCAAAGTTAAACTGGAATGCCACTGTTCAACAATATCACGATATTCAACTGCAGATTCAGAGAGTTATTCTTGGTCAAGCATTTAAGACGCTTATAACAGGCCGGTGCAATGTGTTGCTTAGATCCTCGGCAATTACACTCTACAGCCGGTTTCTGGCCGTTTTCTATCATCAAGTAGAGATAATTAAATTAAATTCGATTAATCTTGATGCAGTAAGAGGTGAAAACAAGGTTTGCATTTGAAGTGACCCCTGAATGCAGTTAGTACATTGTACGACGGTGTTCCCGTACGGAATGAATGAGTGATTGCCCTTAAAACGACCTGTTTCAAAGATGGATGAACATTCAAGATTTTATGGTGAAAAAAGCAATTGCTTTACATGTACCATTGGATGACAACTATTACAAAAAAGAATATGTAATCAAAAACACATTGCTGTATGTTTGTCTTAGTTCATGTTGATTCAATACACGGCCGATTTTGGGGTGTTTTTTGATATATGCATCTAGTTTTGCTTTAAAAACATCAAATATTGTTGCATTCACAACGTCTTGCGGTAGTGCATTCCATAGAAAGCAGATACGCACACAAGAAATGGCGCCGACAGTCAAGTCTTGAGTGTGGTATTGCGAGGCAACTTGAGTGACTGCGTGTATTCCGAGGGGAAATTATTATTATTAGATCTCGGAGCGGGTGGTTTTCGATTCGCAGTATTTTGTAAGCTAGAATAACATCGCTCCTCATTCGCCTCTGTAAAATCAGGCAAACCTAGTATGGCTATTCGCTCTTGATATGGGACGTGCTGCATCCCATCAACTAGCTTTGTTGCTCGGTGGTAAATTCTATCCAAGAGGTCGATGTCTTTGCGCAGCCACGGTGCCCACGCTGTGATCAAATACTCCATCGTTGGATGAATGTAAGTATTTATAATGCGGGGAAGTGTTTTGGGCGTGAACTGCCCAAAAATTCTTCTCAGGATTCCTAATATACCACATGCCTGGCAATGCATATTCGGTTTCAGGTTATTAGTGATCCAAATCCCGAGATCCTTTTCAGCGGTGGTCCAAGTTAGGTTTTCGTGGCCTAGATGATGCGTGGTCGTAATTACGGCCAAGGTGTAACATATTACATTTGCGTAAGTTGAACGGCATTTGATTTAATAGGGACCAGTGATACAGAGCATCCAAGTCCTGTTGTAGCATCATACAATCATCAGTAGATCGGATTTGCTTACATATTTTAATGTCATCAGCAAAATGAACTAGCTTAATGCTTTTTCTACCATACAATTTTCTGAGTTCTGAGTATTTCAGTAATATCATTTATGTATAACAGAAAAAAGTATAGGCCCGAGTACTGAACCTTGAGGTACCCCACTCGTGGCATCAATACTTTTCGATAGCACACCGTCAATGCGAGCTCGCACATGTGTCAGGTCAGTCGTAGCCATTACATTGTATGTACAATTTCTGAAGTCACTCATCATTAACCATCAGATGTCCTGATTCTTCCCCGAGTGCTATTATTTCTGGGTTAATTACATTCACCCAGGAATCACACGACACAAAGCCAATTGGTTAATTACATGTATTACGCACGTGAACAAGATAAAATCTCACGTCTATAGTGATGTGTTGCTCACATCCCCCGAAATTACACTCCTCTACCGGTTTCTGACTGTTTGCCGTCATCAGGTGAAGACAGTAAGATTAGGTTCAGTGAGCCTTGAAACAGTGGATAAGCGGTAAACAAGTTTATACTTCAATGTCACTGTTGCATAGGTTTCGTACAACGAACCACGATGTTCAAACACAGAATCACATAGTGATTCGTGGTCAAGCACTCAAGGCGCTTATGGATGACCAAAGTGATGTGTTGCTCACATCCCCCGAAATTACACTCCACTACCGGCTTCTGGCTGTTTGCAGTCATCAGGTGGAGACAGTAAGATTCGGTTCAGTGAGCCTTGAAATAGTGGATAAATGGTAAACAAGTGTATACTTGAATGCCACTGTTGCATAGGGTTCGTACAATGAACCACGATGTTCAAACACAGAATCACAGTGATTCGTGGTCAAGCACTCGAGGCGCTTATGGATGACCAAAGTCATGTGTTGCTCACATCCCCGAAATTACACTCCTACCGGTTTCTGGCTGTTTGCCGTTATCAGGTGGATACAGTAAGATTAGGTTCAGTGAGCCTTAAAACAGTGGATAAGCGGTAAGCAAGTTTATACTTCAATGCCACTGTTGCATAGGGTTCGTACAACGAACCTCGATGTTCAAACACAGAATCACATAGTGATTCGTGGTCAAGCACACGAGGTGCTTATGGATGACCAAAGTAATGTGTTGCTCACATCCCCCGAAATTACACTCCACTACCGGTTTCTGGCTGTTTTCAGTCATCAGGTGGAGACAGTAAGATGAGGTTCAGTGAGCCTTGAAACAGTGGATAAGCGGTAAACAAGTTTATACTTCAATGCCACTGTTGCATATGGTTCGTACAACGAACCTCGATGTTCAAACACAGAATCACATAGTGATTCGTGGTCAAGCACTCGAGGCGCTTATGAATGACCAAAGTAATGTGTTGCTCACATCCCCCGAAATTACACTCCACTACCGGTTTCTGGCTGTTTGCCGTCATCAGGTGCAGACAGTAAGATTAGGTTCAGTGAGACTATCTTATATAAATAAACAACAACACTCAACTCAACATGTTTGTCCCCGTTGTCGTTTCGATCTGATTTGTCTATTGGTTCACTTGAAGCCCTCAACACAGTGCACTCGTTTGACCGTCCTTGGCGTGTTGCATACTGTTCGATAGCGAGTGGCGTCCGTCTCTTTATGTTTCGGAGTATATTGTAACTCGATTTGTCCTTACGCAATCCGTCCGAATTATTACGGGGTCGCGATTGTCATCGTCGGACATTTCTGCGGTTCGTTGAATCTTGCCGGAGGCTAGTGTTCTACATATCATACGAAAGCTTGTGATTAGGACTCACACATGCACAATAATGAATACAAAGTACATTTGGATTCGTAGTAATGAGTGGACGAACATGTGAAAACTCCGCCTTCCATAGTTACCGCAAATGACAATATCGATTCCTACACTTGGAAACAACTCAACCGGTTGAGGATTTTTTTTCGTCTGGAAGCTGTTTCAGAACTTTGTATTATGTTGCTCACATCCCAAACATTCACACGACATAAACGGTTTCCGAATCTAGAATATCCCAAATTTGCGGTCACCGCAGTGCTGGATGAGTATAACTCGCAACCAAGACGCACCAGAAATTTTATTATAATATCTAGAATCGGAAGTAATTCACATATAAGAGGCCTACCTCCGGTTGACATTTTCGATGCGTTTTAATTGGGCGTTAAAACTCCAAAACTAAGTCATCTCATGACCGGCTTCATCCTGTTTGCATTCATCAGGTAGGGACAGTACGGTCAGGATCCACATGCCTTAAAACAGTGGATAAATGTTAAATAAAATTTGACATTGTACGCCTGGATATGGCCGGAACGACCAAACTGTTCTTTTACATGTGGTTGAGGTTAAATCCATTGGATTGAAACAAAAATCGTGTTTGCATGAATCTCCATCACATACAACCAACGACCGTTTTCGTGTTCTTTGCAGTCATCATGAAGGGACAGTACCATCAGGATATATATATATCCCAAAACAGTGGAGCAATGGTTAAATAGGTATCAACTTATGAGCCACTGTTGAATATGGCTGATAAAACCAAAGCTTAAGCATTTCTTCATTGTTTCAAGGCATGTGAGACCTGATCGTACTGTCCTTATCTGGTGAGTGCAACCAGCACGAAACCGGTCGTAGGGTGTGTTACAGAAATGCATTTTTGACCCGTGTTTAACTCATCTACATGCATGGACACGTATGATTAAGCACGTTGGTAGTATGAGCTTTATTCATCAGTGGCTTACAAGTTGAAACCTTACTTCAGGTTGTGTTTGTCGTCAATCACCCAGGAGCTCGCAGGGCCTGCAATAATTTTTCAGTTTCATGAACTGACGCAGTTGTTTTATTAGACAGGGAGCGAGACTGTAGTAGTCGTTTCCCTGATTATTTTCGGTACTCATATTACCCCTGGGTTCAAATCAGGATGTCGATCGTTTGGCAGACCGCACTTTCGGTACAAAGACGTTTACAAAAGAGATATACAAGCTCTTGCGTTGGGAGGAACTTGCTCTTGACCGCTCACTTTGAAGGCACTGTGTAATGCGTTGTCTGCAAAGCAAGGAGAAGGAGATACTTAACTTAGCTGTTAATCAGAACTCACACCGTCAGCGTGCAATTGATGTTGTTCGTCCGAGTATTGCCAATCTCTGTGAGCGCTGCTGTAGAGATTGTTCCTCCCGAATCAGACTGTTTGGTCATTTGAAAAGCTGAATAGAGAGCATGAAAACCTCATGCACTTATGATGTACATCCATGGTCGACATCGACCGAAGGAGACCAACAACAACAAACGAACGTATTAACTACAGTTCCTCAATGAGGATTCTCCTTCACGATCTGCCTGAAAGTCAAGCTTTCACAAAGTCTAGATCAATGTATATCATATTGACTTCCAGGACGTCTTCCCATCGGCGATCATTTATCCAATTTGCTTCAAGGTGACTTTGTCATAAGGAACCACTTATTGAACAAGTAACGGGAATTCATGTTGATATTGGGCGCACATTTTCTACAAATACTTTTCGTGTAGTTTGTACATAATTTGTCGTTTTTAACATTAATCTGAAGCTGATATTTCAAACATTTTCGATTCAAGCGTTCTTCTGATCTTATGACAATTTGAATAGAAGATAACACACTAAATGGCTCATGCAAGATAACTCACTTGTAAAGGCTTTCATAATTTACTTTCTACGTACCTACCAATTCATATTTTACCCATCCTGCTCCGATGTATTTCGGTGATTTGGATGGATTTTCATCACACAAATCAAAGTAATTTGTTTTAAATGGTCTAAAAAGCAACAAGCTTAACAATGACCATAGGTCAAGTTAAAATTTAGGTGTGTAAAACAAGATAAGCAATTAGATTAAACAATACATAAGTATTTGGGAAACGAATGTTGTTGTTGGCCACCTTCGGTCGATGTCGACCATGGATGTACATCACATCCGCGTGATTTTTCATGTTCAACAGCTTTTGGAACGACTTAACAGTCCGATTGGGGAAGACCAATCTCTTCCACAGCGCTCGCAACGATAGGCAGAACTCGGTCGATCGACGTCAGTTGCACGCCGGCGGTGTGATCTGCGTTCAGCAACCGTGAGCTGTATCTGCTCCTCCCTAGTTTTCAGACGACGCTTTACACGATGCCTCCAATGGAAGCGGTGAAGAGCAAGTTTGTAACAACGGTGTTTTACTGGACCTAAAAGATTGACTTTGATACCTTTTCCGTTCACGCGTGTTACGTGACTGCTTTTCTCTATCGTTGTACACATTTTGGCTACCGCTATAAAATCTTCATTGTCCTTTGCGTTTTCTCCTACGTTCGTGGGACGTTATTGTAATAGGCAATCTACTACTAATTGGAGAGTACTATTTACAGCCATCCTTCGTATATTTTTCGGCACGTCAATTTTTCCGATTTAAATCGACGTTATTTTTTCAGGTAATTTTTACCACGTATTATCGTGCGGCATCGAGCGTTATACTGGCCTCGACTGTCATCACAATACTTAGTTTCATTCCACAGGACCCGGAGTATTGGTTTTATTTGTTAGAAACTGAATTCATTGCCAAAAATATCGTTGATAACTCAGTCATGTTCACGCATTTAACGCAGAAACTCTCCGTTGATGTGTTGATACACGAAGGTGACCGCTACCGTAACGTCAAGAAGGCCGTAATTTCCCGCACGGTCCGGTCTGAACGATCTAGGCTACAGCAGCTGTTCGGTAACTTGGAAATTGCCGGTAAAAAGCCATCTACCATACTTATGGAGATGCGCTGCCTCTTAGGGGCATTGCAAATGAACGAGTCCGTATTGAAAGAACTATGGCTCCAGCGACTGCCTGCCTACGTGGATGCTATATTGGTTGCTGCAAAAAGCACTCCAGTATCTCAACTAGCGGAAATGGTGGACAGCATCGCAGAACGAATCCGTTCCCAGCAAGTGTATGCACATATTTCCACAGTGACCACTGGACGATCCCGCGCATTGCGTCATCAAAAGGAAGACAATAATGCAGACTTACTGACTGACGTTGCAGCTTTACGCAATGAGGTTCGAAACCTCACACTCGACCCCAAGCCACGATCACGCACCCCATCCCACCAACACTCGAGTAGCCCTATGTCGAAAAGTCAAGATCAGAGCGACACATGTGTATTCACTACACGTCAACAAACATATGAATCATTCATGGGAATTAAAATAAAGAGATAGATACACTGAGAGCTACTGCATTCTGATTGGACAATGAGTATTCATGCTGACAGCCACTCCACATCCTTCCGTTTTTCAAATGATCGGCTCATCAGCATCTTGGACGCGACAATTTTATATCGTTCAAATGTATCGTTCACTTGACCGAGGCAAAGTTCTTCGAGCTTCGCGAAAATTGTTTTCCAGTCATCTTCGTCTGCATTCTCATCACAGGTGAAACACTGTATGATCTTCGTCGCCTGATGACCAAGCGCATTCCTCAGCGTCGCCATTTGATACGCTTTATCGGTATTCGTCAGGTTCGCCAACCTCCGAAAGTCGCTAAACTGTTGCTTCCACAGTTTCCATCTCTCTGTCAATCCTTCATCACCTTCCATTCTGAGTGGTGCCGGTGGTCGAACATTAAAGCCGCTAAAACGGGTGTTGTCAGTTCTATCCGACGTTTTCTCGTCGATCATCCTCGTCATCATGTAGAAAAGTCAAGATCAGAGCGACACGTGTGTATTCACTCTGTTGCCGTTTGCCGGATACACCGGAAATACGGCGATGATGCACGACGTTGAATTAAACGTTGCTACTATCGCACGTCGCAAGCGAAAAACTCAAGCCAACATATAAGGATGACTACCGTCTTCAGCCCGAAACGGCTAGGTCGTCTTTTCTTTATCCAGGATTGGTCTTCTAGCCTAAATTTTCTGGTAGACACCGGTGTAGAAGTGAGTGTACTGCCGGTAGACCTCTGTGCAACGTCAAGCCCTATAAGCCAACACTTAAGGGAAGCAACGGATCGGCTATAACAACTCACGGTCAACGCTCCTTGACCGTTGACTACCCGAGTAGAAAAGCAAGGATTTCCCCATTTTTGAATTTTGACGATGTAGAACCATGCTATGCAAAGTTGTTCGCAAAATATCCGAAATTCATCCAAACCGTCTACTGCAATACCGGCAGTCACTATACCAATAGAACGCCGCATTATCTGGTCTCCCGGTTTACGGACGACCGAGGCGATTACCGCCAGATAAGTTGCATATTTCGCGCAATAAGTTCCTGCACATGCCAGAATTAGGCATTATACGGACATCTAGTGGCCCCTGGTCCTCTCCCTTGCATATGGCCCCGAAGTAACCCTGAAAGATTGGCGCCCGTGTGGCGATTACCGTAGGCTAAACAAGGCGACGGTACCCGATTCCGCATAGTCAAGACTTGACAGCCACGGGTGTACCATTTTCAATAAGGTGGACCTTGAATGGGCGTACAACCAAATCCCAGTAGCCGAAGTAGACATCCCGAATGTGGCCGTTACCACGCCGTTTGGACTCTACGAGTTTGTACGTATGCCTTCTAGTCTACGTAATGCAGCTCAAACCTACCAACTATTTATGGATCAGGTTTGCAGAGGCCTCGATTTCGCTTGCGTCTAACTTGAGGATGTACTTGTCACTAGCACCTCTAAGGAAAACCATATTTGTCACCTGACTGTGCTTTTCGATCGTTTATCCATGCACGAAGTTACGATCAACGAGGACCAGTGCAATTTTGGTCAGACCGCAGTCGATTTCCTAGGTAATAGACTCTCGGCTTCAGGTATCGAACCACTGGAAGAAAATACAGGAACAATCCTGAACTTCCCAGAGCCCACCAGCTTTAAGGATCGCATGCGATATCTTGGACTAGTGAACTTCTACCGCCGTTTCACCCCATCTCAGCCATTAAGCGATTTGCTCCGTGGCAACGCAAAGTCGTTAATTTTAACGAACGACGCCAAATCAGCATTCACATCGCTTAAGAACTATATCACCGAGATCATATCCCACAAGCAGTGTTGGTTCGATACGCCACTATCACTATTCACGAACGCATCAGCCGAGGCAGTGGTAATGGTGCTACAACAGTATGTTGACGGGTCATGCTTCTCCATGTCGTTTTTCTCAGGGCAACTTCAACCGACAGAGACTCGGTATAGCATATTCGGTCGAGAACTATTGGCAACAAATCTGGGGGTCAAACATTCCCGCCACATTCTGGAGGGCAGAAAGTGTACCTTGTTCACTTATCATAAGCCCGTAATTCACACAATAAGCGATCTGGTGAAAGAGAGACGAGACGCCTGGATTTTTTCACGACTGACATTCGACACATCTCGGGTGCTCAAAATCCTGTCGCAAATGCACTCTCTAGAATAGGCGTGATGAAGTTGTCATTCTCATGTGACCTCAGCGAAATCGCTGCCACGCACGCTATCGATGCTAAAAGCCTACATCTTCCTCTTCCTTACCCGACGGTTCGGGTTATATCATTTGCAACGCATCTCAAACCGCTCCCCGACCGCTTACCCCTTTCGCGTTCAGACGGCGAGTGTTCGCTGCCCTATATAATCTATCCCATCCTGGAATTCGTGCTAGCGTGAAACTAATGACGGGTAGAATTATCTGGCCGAAATCCAGTAGGGACGATCCGTAATGGTCTAAAGCGTGCAGTGAATGCCAGCGCACGAAATTCCACGACACACCAAAAGTCCATTAGGAACTTTTGTCGAACTGACTGAGCGTTTCTTTCACATCCACGTATATCTAGTTGGCCCGTTAACGCCCCAATTGTTAAAATGGTTTGATTTGTGATGTAAATATCAGGTTTTCTCGGCCCGAATACAGATTCATGTGATGAGGCTAATACTTCAGCCGTTTCTGATGCTTTTGTTGTTGGTCAGACTGAAGTGTTCATGGACGCAACTCCTGGATTCACATTATATTGATCTTTAACCGAACTATAGAGGATTTCGAGGTTGAACTCAATCATGCGTGATACCCGTTCTTGGTAGTACAACTTGTATTGATGAAAAATTTAGTCACTTTGTTCCGCAGTAAACAGAATGTTTCCCAGGTCTCTGGTGATGGGTTTTGCTGATGGTGTCGCCATGCAATGTTTCGTACATTTAACCACTTAAGAGTTCTACTTCTTAGTTTAAATTCGAGGTTTGTTCTTGAGTTCGTGAGGAAAACGTCGGAGCTCACTTAGGTTGAATTCTGGAGATGAGATATTAACCATACTGAAAACTGATGTACATTGCTGGTTTCTGGTTAGCAGTTAATCACGTTTTGAAGAGCATCACTAAAAGCCATAATGTTGATCCCTCTGACTGTTTTACGGGCATGATTTCTTCCTACAGCTTCAATGGATTATGAGCTCTCCACGGGTGACAAAATCAGTAACTTTGTGGCCAGCGCAAACGTGCTAAATTAATTTGCCACCAGTAATCGGTCGTGTGCGGACACACCCTGGGTTTCCCATTACATACATCTGACCAGGCCTGGGCAACCAAACACGACCTCAGCCCATGTGTAATCGATGACTGTGTGGGACTTTACATAGCTCCCATGCTGAGTCCGTAGTAATCTCGTCAATATGGTGTAGCCAGCGCCATAGTATCAGTGATAGTTTAAAAACAATACCGCTTGTTGTATAGGGATCCAGACATGAGAGATAATGTTCCTGGAAATATACACTACACCAGCAATACTAGCAAGCTCTTGGACGTTTTTCCCCGGGTGTTTTCCTGTCATGATAAACACATATATACACTCGGTTCTAGACTATGCCGCACAAACCTGGACAGCATGGCTCAAAAAAGACATCTTACTTCTGGATCGCATATATCTGAGAGCTACTAAGCTTGTCATTGGACTCGAAAATATGCCATTCGCCGGCCGACTCAGACGACAGGAGCTGAGGACATTTGTGCAAAGGAGAATGCGAGGTGATGTCATCTTCGCAAACAAAATACTAACTACTGTTTCCCACCCCCTGGATATATTATTCCACCTTCGAACTTCCAGCAACAGCCATGGCCATTGTTGCAAGTTGGAAATACCACATTCCAAACGGAGCTGCCGCAGGTATTTTTATTCGGTGCGTGTGTGCTTTGTTTGGAATTCTCTACCTGCGGATTTGGTAAGATCAAACATTTTATCTATATTCAAATCGAAACTTGACGATTATATGAGAGCTAATCCCAATTTTGCCCCAAACTATTAATGATCTATCACCGTCCCATTTGTGCCTATAGTTCCACTCTATGGTTATTGTAAAGTTAATTGCTTTTTCAACCATAAATCTTGAATCTTGGGCAATCAATCTAAGAACTACATGAAACCGAGTGACTAGGGAGTAACCTTCCCAAATGTTTGGGGTCAATGCGCATTCGGAGTAACTGAAACTCCCATTTTACTTGCTAGTCCTGATTTCAGGACCGAGCAGAGAACCTATTGGAAGTGTGAAAACATGATCAAGATAACACATTCACCACTCATACGTGTCTTAATCACCTCGCTGAGCCTATATTTCAACACCATGGTTCATTTTACGAATGTTATCTAACAATGACCTTGAAAAGTATGTTTTTAGTCCCTTTTACACACTTCAAAGGTTCACGTAAAGAAAGAAAGCATCTATAAGTCGGTTGAGTGTGAAGTGCATTAGCAATGAGCGCTAATCACAAGCAGTCGAATGATATGCAGAACATTGCCCTCCTGGCACAACAAAACTGCAGGAATCACCGAGCCGCCTAACGACGGGAAACGCGTGAATGATCGCCGGAGAACGCTTCGAACGACGCCATCCTAGTAAACAGATGGACAACGTCAGTCGCTACCGAACGACATGGAATACGTCAAGGTCGGCCAAACGAGTCCCACGTAGTGAGAACATGAATTAAACCGATGGATACGAAATCGACTGATGAGACAACCGGCACCGACATAACGAGGACGGTGTTTTGATAACGAGATTTGCATATGTACCATAGGCCCGTGTTTTTGTTCTCTATCATGTGTGTAATAAATGTGTTTGAACAATTGGTCTTCTCTCGTGTTATGGGATTCGTGAGTGAAGGCGATTTGCGTTGAACCGATTGGCCTCAGGGATAAATCGGGGCACAATCGATAAATGGGCGCGAAACGCATGGGGACGAGGTTATTGTTGCCCGTTAGATGACGAGGTTTCGGTACGCATTTCTAAAGCGACCGTAGCATTCCTCAACCTAAGTCACCTCTGGCGTCAGAAAGGATTGTCTCTGTTAATCAAGGGTAAAGTCTATAAAGCGACAGTTCCAGCTGTGTTACTGTATGGGTGCGAAACTTGGACCTTACATAAATAACACATTCAGCGTCTCGAAGTATTTGACAACCGATGTCTCCGTAACATTCTGGGAGTTGGCTGTTACAATCGCATACGCACCGATGCTCTCCGAAATAAGTTGTTCGGTAGTAATGTTGATATAGAGAAGCAGATCAATCTGCAAATCCAGACAACCGACTTCCGAAACGGATTCTTATTGCGACGCCGCATCCCGATTGGCATAAATTATCATGGTGTCCAATCCGTCACTTGGCATAGTCAGTTAAAAACCCTTACTAGTAACCTTTCCAAAGTCGGCACAGCGCGTCTTCCAGGCTGGTGTCCCCACGATCTGATATCGCAATGGCTAGTTACGCTTCAGGATATGTCCCGAAACCGTGTACAATGGCGGTCTCGCACTAAGCATCATCATGGAGTGTTTGCTTAACCTTGTATGTTGTCAAGCAGAGTGACGAGAAAAGCTTGTTATGATGCATGACAGTGAAAGCCGCAAGGAAGCTGCCATGCTGATGTCGCTCTACTCGTTCATGGAACTTCTTTGAATGCATGTTCCATTCGAGGTGTAGGCACCTCATCCGAGTTTGATTGTGCTTACTCTTCTATAGAATCCGTAGCAATTTAAGTCCCACCCATCTGTTAGGATTTTACTTTTTCATGGTTGTGTGGCAGTTAAGCACTCGGTGTAATGCTGTCTGCGATGATGATGATGATGCCCGTGGGGATTAATCGACGTTTGGACAAGATATGCGGTTTGGACTTGATTAACCTAACGAAACCCACCCCCAACCCATACACACTATGTATTAGTAAATGGTAAGTCGAATAGCGGCTTCAACGCCGATATTAGACAACTCTGTTGCGCGCGCAAATTACCACATGCGCAATTCATGCCAAACTGCTTCAGCGGCTCATTGGAAGCTATCCTGCGTGCCGGTTAGACCAGAAACATTGACCGTTTCTCTTTATTGATGACAAACCGATTTGACCTTGAACAACTCGCTCTTTATTCAGCAATGCTTTGCAAATACGATACCGAATGCGTTTAGTTCTGGCACAGGCAACCGTTGCTGGCCATTGGTAATTATTCCCACAGTATTCCTATTCAGCAACCCGTTGTTGCTTTATGCACAAAACACAATAAAGTTCAAGTCAATAAAGATCTCATAAGAAAAATAAGATTGTCATCTATGGAGTAAATCAGGAAAATCTCTCGAAAAATGCCCTAGCCTGTTTGACAGCATCGTGCACCTTTATCGACTGACGCCCCTGACCGAGGGAATGTCGCAACGCTTGGAGTACCCATGCGGGCAGTTGCGACTGAACCGATTGTCTGGAGAACCGCTTGTCGAGCAGGAACACGACGGCGTAATCGTTGGCGTGTCGTAGAGCGCGGCCAATCGCTTGATTGATGGCACGCATGCAAAGTGCCTCGTAGTGCCTTCGACCCATGGAGACGGTGGTGTTGCTGGAAGTGGTGAAGACTTTGTCTAAATAAAGCATCTTCGCTTGCAACTGCGCGTGGGGGAGAAAACGACAGAGAATAGCGAGTATGATAAAGAAATGCATCAAAAAAGTGAAGTAAGCATGACGAGATGAATACAAATTTGGTATACAGGATGTGCAATCGTGCAGTACTTTGTGCTGTGCGGCTAACACCTGCCAAATTGATTGTCCAGAGGTAGTGAGCTGCATGCTGATATAGGCTGGAGTCTAACTACCATTTCCTCTTCTTTTTGCATTCTCATATCTGTCTAGGCCTGGGCAACCTGACAGTATCTTAGCCCACGTGCAGTCTCTGGCTGTGCGGCACTTTGCTTGGATCAGGCTTGTGCTTTCATACCATATCATACCATACAGGACTGAATGTGACTTGGTTTTACATGAAAGTTGTTGGGATTTAAATTTTGTTTCATTTGGTGAACAAGCTCAAAGTGTCATTGAACCCAAACCCCACCGATATATCTGTCTACCTACAATCTAAATACCCGCCTACTGGTTTGCTATCTCAAATACCGTCCGCCGTAAATGGCCAAGATTAGGAGTTCTGATACAGGATACGCTAGTTTCTTGCTACCTCTAAGTTTGACATTTTTGGTGCGGTGTAGTAAGTACATCAAGTTCGTTGTAATTTAGCGTAGTAATCTTTCGGTTTGGACAAGGATGATTGAAATACCCTCTATGGACGCACGTGACAAGCGCATGAATCTCTCAAGCTCAAAACTGTTTCACGTGCCTATACATCCTATTCGGAGTTTACGACGATAAACAGTACTCTTGGTGGATTGCTGAGGTCATCACCCTGCTGGTGTGATGTACGCTCAGCACGCTTTTCCGTCACACACACACACACACCACGACCGGTTTCGTGCTGCTTGCACTCATCAGGTAGGGACTGTAGGATTAGGATCCGTATGCGCTTGAAACAGTGGAGGAATGGCAAACATGTTGAGCTTGTAAGCCACAGGTTAGTCGTACCAACCTTATACAACAGTCGCTTACCAGAGCAACTTGTTTACTATCCATCCACTGTTTCAAGGCAGATGGATCCTGATTGTACTGTCCCTATCTCATGAGTGCAAACAGCAACAAACTGGTCTTTGGGTGTGCCTGATGGAAATGCATGCAAATGAGCATTGTTGTTCATGGTTTTGAGTTTAACCTCATATACATGTGCAAATACAGTACATCATTTCACATATCTTGGTTCAACCATTGCGGATAACCTCTCGCTAGACACGGAGATTGATAAGCAGATTGGCTAAGCGGCTGTCATTTTGTCCTGATTGAACTCTCGTGTTTGGCGTAAACGCAAGCTGACTGCAAAGACAAAGATGATGGTATACAGCGCGTGCGTACGAAATGCTTTACTGTACGGCAGTGAAACCTGGACCACCCACGCGAGACACGAACGGAAGCTGACTGCTTTCCATCTACGAAGCATCCGTCGTATCTTGAACATATCGTGGATAGACAGAGTGAATAATGCTGAAGTGCTTTCAAAAGCTGGTCTACAGAGCATGTTCACCCTATTACGTCAGCGCCGCGTGCGGTGGTTTGGTCATGTCTACAGAATGGAAAATGGTCGTATCCCGAAAGATCTACTCTATGGTGAGTTGTAATTAGGAAGTCGAACATTGGGCAGACCGCACTTGTGGTACAAAGATGTTTGCAAAAGAGAGATGAAAGCTCTTGGCATTGACCCTGCGAGCTGGGAAGAACTTGCTTTTGACCGCTCACTTTGGAGGCATTGTGTTAACCGTCGTCTAGAAGCTGGGGAGGAGCAGATACAGCTCTTGGCTGCTGAACGCAGATCACGCCGCCGGCGTTCAACTGATGCAATACAACCGAGTGTTGACTATCGTTGCCAACGCTTCGGGAAAGATTGTTTCTCCCGAATCGGACTGTTTAGTCATTCAAAAAGCTGTAGATTGTGATGTACATCCATGGTCGACATCGACCGAAGGAGGCCAACAACATGTGCGAATACGATTGAACGATTTGGTCGTACCAACTTTATCCAACAGTGACGCGTAAGTAGTTAGCCGATAGATCGTTTACATCAAAATACGGCGTGATGTGATACAGAAGCACAACGTGGTTCACAATTAAGAGCTCAAAATGACCAATGTATTGTGATGCTCACATCCCCTGAAGAGACAAATGAAAAACAGTAACTGGCTGTTTTACACTGATTTGATCAGTAAGATTAGCGAAAATCCTCGGTTGCATGCATCTCCATCACACACACACATCCGGAGACCGGTTTCGTGCTGTTTCAAATCATTAGGTAGGACCGTATGATCAGGATCCGCATGCGCTTGAAGCAGTGAAAAAGACGGTAAACAACCTGCGCTTGTATGCACTGATGGATAACGTTAATAATAGGTTCAGGTAGCCGTAAAACAAGGAAAATGTGATTTAAAAAGTTAGATTTCAAGCTATAGTTAAACAGGGTTTGTATAAAGACCCGCGGTATTCAAATGCACAATCAGACAGTGATTCCAGGTGCAGCGGTCAATACGTTTATGGCATGAGAGCACAAGCCTGATCCAGGCAAAGTCAGAGACTGCACGTGGACGAAGATACTGTCAGGTTGCCCAGGCCTAGACAGATATGAGGAAGAAAAAAGAACAGGAAATGGTAAATGCTAAATTGATTGGCCAGAGGTAGTGAGCTGCATGCTGAAACAGGCTGGAGTCTCACTACCATTTCCTGTTCAATACGTTTAGAAACGACCAGCAGATTGAAGATTATCAAGTGTTTATTCTGGCAAATGGCAATTCCGAGTTTTGGATAGATTGTTGAACGATTAATGAAGTTTCTTTGAACTAAAACTTGCTGTGTGCACCTGATGACGACAAACGTAGCAAATCGGCAGTTGACTATGTAGAATATCGCCGTACTCAAACTTTAAATAAACAGACTACTATTTAATAATAAGTAGCACGTTTGCATATTTTGACAAAGCGACTGTAATGCGAAAACTCTTAAACGGGGGTGCAAAATTTTCGTTACGTGGCAAGCCGACTCACCAAAGGACATTGCGCATTGGGGTAAGGCATTCCAACGATTAACACAGCACGAGCGAGGTTATCGCTAAAGTTGATTCCTTCGCTCAATTTACCTCCAATGACACAGATAAGCAGGGCGCCACTTTCGTTACCAGCACAAGCCTGTGTGTAGGCTTCCATGACCTAGAGGACAGCGATAGAAATGTTTTATGGATTAAGAATCTTCTTGCTACGAACAAATGCAACATTAATTTATTATGCACCGTCACATATCGAACCGTAGGTGATATGTGCTTAGTAGTGTCTAAGACGAGAATAAAAATAATATCGGAAAACATTTAATCACCTATTCTGCATCACGCTAATCGTTTAGACGATAGAAAAGAAATCGTGCATCAATCACAATTAAAAACTTCCGGTTTTGTGTTCAACGTTAATCACGATCATCAACGAATCCCACAACACCTGAGTATGCGGTTATATTCTCGTTTCCCTGACTAAATTCGCAAGCGAACGAGTCGCATCCACCCAAGGCAAATCACGCGACCCACGTGGTATCGATCGATAAAGCTTGAAATCTGATTAGTCAACTGAGTCGCGGGCGCAATTGCGTGGGTGGGACGACTAGACGTAAACGATTCTGGTCAGGCGGGCGGAGGGTGACCTAAAATCGGATTGTTTACGGTTGTGTCGAGTTCGACTTACGCGGAGAGGCGCTAAATCAGCTTCGCATTGCACCCAAGTTGCAAGCAGGAAAGCTCATTGTACCGTTTGGCTTATAACACTTACAGTTTATTTTCCAGATACGAACAATGAACTCGAAAAAACAATGCATGTTGATGCTCTATCTATCTCTATCAGAGCGCTGGAAACATAGAGCAAATGTCTACCGGTTTCTTTAGCGTGAGGCTGGGAGGAGAAGGTTAAGATTTGTTTTTGTTGCAAGTGGCTCCTGGTCGTGGGTTTGGAGATGCTGGCGAATGATGACCGAACTGATCAAAGAGGAAACCACTATTCCGACAGGGCAAAAATCTCACATCTAGTTCGACAGCGATAGTTGGTACCCGAATAACCTTTGTCCTTCAGCAGCAGAGCAAAGAGGATTCCTAACAGCGTTGCCAGCAAGACACAACCTGTTTGACGCCACGGTTATTCTCAAAGGCTTCTCAGAGGCAAGCGTTAGAGTGGGAAAACATGACGAGTTTAAGCAGTCTTAAAGGACAGCTTATAAAATCAAGCATTCGCCTTTACCGTGCTATGTAGGAAGATTACTTGTGTCTGTTAGCCTCCTTCGGTCGACGTTGACCATGAATGTACATCACAATCGCATGAATTTTCATGTTCTACAGCTTTTTGAATGACTAAACAATCCGAGTCGTGAGGAGCCATCTCTCCCGCAGCGCTTGCAGCGATCGTCAGAACTCTGTTGTATTGCATCAGTTGCACGCCGGCGGCGTGGTCTGCTTTCAGCAGCCAAGAGCTGTATCTGCTCCTCCCCAACTTGCAGACGACGCTTTACACAATAACTCCAATGTGAGCGGTCAAGAGCAAGTTCTTCCCAACTCTCCTGATCAATTCCAAAAGCTTTCGTATCTTTTTTTGCAAACGTCTTTGTACCGCAAGAGCGATCTGCCCAATGGTCGACTTCTTAATTGCAACTCATCATAGAGTAGATCTTTCGGAATACGACCATTTTCCATTCTGTAGACATGACCAAGCCACCGCAGCTGGCGCTGTCGCAATAGGGTGAACGTGCTCTGTAGACCAGCTTTTGAAAGCACTTCAGCATCAGTCACTCTGTCCATTCACGATATGTCTAGAGAATAGAAAATGGTATGCCAAAAGGTACACGCTATTGGGAGCTAAATCAGGAAGTCAAGAGTAGGGTAGTCAGCGATCATGGTAAAAAGACGTGTTTTTCCTGCGAGTTTGGACGAACCTGTGCTTCAGCTTCAAGCTGAAAAGAGCAGATGTTGCTTCCGTCAACTGAACGCAGATCGCACCGACAGATTGCATGCGACATCAATCAAATGAATACGGCGCATCGCTGTGAACGCTGTATGAGTTCACCGTGCACTTGCAATGGAAATCCGGTAGACACGAACCCAAGGAAAGTCAACAAAATCTTGATATGAAAGCTGCGAAATGGCTTCATGTTTCGCACCTAGTAATTTCCATAGCTGTTATTTCTTCCAACAAGATCGAGTTGATGGTTTCAAAGCAAGGAAACGCTAGACGTTTTAGACTTCATGTAGTCACTGAGCCAGACACCATCTAAGCGCACAAACACACTTCAAGAAGCTAATGATTCAAAATGCAACGTTGTGAAACTCTCCGCAAGTAATCAGACTGTCTACTTAGCAATGGTGAGTTAAAGCTCCAGCGTGCAAACATACGAGACGCGCTAAGCGTTCATTCCTCCAAGTGTCCTAGTCAGATCAATGAGTATGGTATTGCGAGCCACAATTTCGATTATACATTCTCGAGTCTGGGTGAGGCGGAGAAGGAGCTGTACCATCATGCACTGCGTGCTCGCCGCGATCTGGTCTTATTGCCCAGGCTTACACACAGAAACGAACGCGATAAGGGTCTAGTACCGGTGGAGCAGGATATTCAGGAGTTTTGCTTGCTATGGAATATTCAACTCAAGCCTGGGCGGCGGAATGAGATTGAAGTGTTTGAAACGATTCACCATCTGTTAGAATCTGTCTCATTAGAGCTCCTTAGTGGAAGAAATCAGACGGCTGGTAGCTACTGTAACCTTCAAACTGATGCGTCAAACTGTATGTATGAAAGCACAAGCCTGATCCAGGCAAAGTGCCGTACAGTCAGAGACTGCACGTGGGCTAAGATACTGTCAGGTTGCCAAGGCCTAGACAGATATGAGAGGGAAATAGAAATAGAAATGGTAGTGAGACTCCAGCCTGTTTCAGCATGCAGCTCACCGCCAGTGGCCAATCAATTTAGCACAGAAGTACCCAACGATTGCACATCCGTGCGTCAAACTACACAGTATACGATTCTCCATATTGATTAGATACCTTTCCTCTACGTGTAGCATTGAAGTGTGCTTTTTGTGTGCTAAACTGATTGTTTTTTCACAGTTGCGTGTATTAATTTCAAAGGTAGCTCGTTACTATTGGCAACCAATTTGGCAGTGTACTTTGTGTGAAACAGAAGCGTTGAACTATTCATGCATCAGCGGTCAGTGCACGTAACAAAACCGAGAAAGAACTACAGAAATATGCAAACCTATGAAACACCCAAAGCGCACCACTGTGCACACACGTAGGACGCTAAACGTGATAGTATGCACTCCGGTGCCAACAAACGGTGATTTTAGTAGAAAAACCAAATCTGGTATGTGGCACGAGAGAAGGGGTGAGTAACGAACGCTGTTCTGGCTGAATAGCTAAAAAAACAAGAGGCTTACGGGTGAGGTAGCAAAGAACAGAGAACACTCACGTGTGAGTTTAGGACTATGGATCAAGAATAGTAAAAGAAAAATTCTTAGCAGCGTGGGTAGCAAACAAAACCACGTTATGAAAATGATGATTTCCCGTTCGTAATACGTGAGCTAAACAACAAGGTCTATGCGTGTTGCCTAATTTTTTTCTATATCTACATCGCTACCGTAAATTCTATTGCGGGTAGTTCCGTTGCGTATCTGACTAACTCTGGCACGGAGACAGCGAGTGTCGAAGACCTGTTCCTTCTTTTCTCAGTGTCCAGATTTCACATACGACTACCAATCCGATGTAAGCGATGCGTTGATTCAACGACCAGCAATATATTATGCACCCCAGCGACGACGGCCTTCATCGATCGATGTCAGCCTTGACCATATATGGCAACCGCAGGATGATCCTGCACTTTACGCCGTCTCACGCGATTCAGGAGACACAATTTCTCACAGCGATTGGCCATATCTGAGGGATCTGCAACGTCTGCACGCTGGCTCCACGATGAAACCTATTTAGCATTCGAAAACTGTACCAGCTCTCTCTCTCCCTCACTCTCAGATTGCAGGCGGCGCCGATGCTGGCAGCCACGAGCACATGTCCTGAACATACCAAGTTTCATCAAACCATGAGAAATTACCCTTTTCCAATTGCATCTCACATTGACAAAAGGTCGCATTCCGAACGGTATTACGTACGAAGGAATCAAAGCCAGGATTCGAAATGTGTGTATACGAGATAAAGACACCGGAAGCGAGATTTGTGAATGTTTGTACATCATGGAAAAAAGTCACTTTCAACTGCTAACACTGGAGACAACTTGTAGAGCAGTAAGGTTAAACACGGTCGTAAAGACTGTGGGAATGAATGCTTTTCATGTATCGCATTAGATGGTAATATCAAGCGAGTTGGAAGATCGATGGACTACTTCCACCAGGAAAATCCATCAAAATCAGCAGATTGCACTCATGGTCAGCTGGAAACGAACGGCACTTACCTTCGTCAACCCGCTGGAATTTCTCGGCTCAAGAAATACGCGTTTGCAACGACCAATTCGAGCCAACAGTCCTGAGGATCGCCAACGCGAGTAGATGATCCGTTGATACTCATAAGACGGAAGGAATGCAACCACACCACCTGAAAAACAAAAACAAAACAAAAACGATTTCACATCATAACGTAGCGATTGCTTGGGTTTCTTTACTGACCAAGTGAGACCGGTGCAGATATCCAGATGATTGAGTACGAAGTGGTAAAGGCGATTTGTCACCTAGGGCAAAGCCGGTCGCAGCAATTTTTCCAACTATTGTCAGCACCTAATTCGGGGAAACAGCATCTTTCCGAAAAATGGGCAACCTCGGTGTAGGGTTCAAAAGGCGCACTTTTCGAACCAGCGGTTTATAGAAAAGAAAGATCGGAAGCCATAAACTTCATGATAAAGTCTATTTACATGCATCAGCAATGACAGCCTCACAACGGTAGCAAGTGTCTAACTGCCGTCGTAAAAAGATGGGGAAGGGTGAGACCTAAAACGTTACTGAACCTGTAAATTATGAGGTACAGACACTCTGGAATGAGGTCCTTACACCAAGAATGAAACACGCATTCAGTGAAGTGTTGTGAGCGAGTAGAATAAAATCAGTGTGACAGTTTCCTTGTGGTTTTCACTGATATGCATCATAACAAGTCATAATCAATATCATGGACAGCATTACACAGGTAACAAGTACCAAGTGTTTAACTGTCATCCAACCATGATAAAAGGACATTTTAAACATATGCTGAAGAGTTGGACCTACAAATTAAGCACCGACAAACTGGGATGATATGCCTACACTGACTGAAACAGGCGTTGTGAATGACCACAGCGAATCGAATACTCTTTAGTTGATTTCATTGTTTGCACGCGTATAGACATTAGATTGTTTGATGGAAAACATGTCATATGAGAATACAACAAGGAGATGAAAGAATGAAACCCAAATGGGTATATTACAATGTCTATTTCTGCATTGAAATGGCTATACGGGTGTCCCGAGATAAACAGCGCAGATAATGAAGATGCATTGAAGATCCTAGTTCATGGACATGACAAATTCAGGAAGTTCATGGGAACAGAAAGTAAATGATCGGGCGTCATTACTAACAAAACAAGTAAACATCTACACAGATGGAAGAGTTTGCTGCGCCCGTGAATACCTTTCTGATTTTCTGATTATCCAGTGGCAGTTGAGAGTTGGTACTGTTTGGTTGCTTAATGCGAATGGGAAATCGTCGTTTTTCTAACGCGGTTTTGTTTGTCATTCTTAACTCGATGTTGTAAGAGTTGGCTCAATTGGATGAACGCTTTGACTGTCAAACTAGCTGCAGTTGGTACAACCCATCGCTCAGGTTGGAACTAAGAGGTTGAAATTCACATAGGCTTCTTACTCTCAGTGATAGACCGCAAAATAGTGTTTAGTAGAAGTCTTTTTGTAGACATTTCTTTGAATGTATGAGGAGAAAACCTTGTTACTACTCAAGGCTCACTGAACCTGATCTTACTGTCTCCACCTGATGACGGAAACAGCCAGAAACCGATAGTGGTGTGTAAGGGATGGGGATGTGAGCACCACAATACATTGATCGTTACTACTCGTTCACAGAACTTGCTTGCAAGCATGTTTGATTCGAGGTGTAGACACCTTGTCCCAGAAATCCTTTTCAGGTTGAACAGCTTTTAGGACCCATCCATCACCATCTTTTTTAGGATGGTTGTATGACAGTTAAACACTTGGTACTTGTTGTCCTTGATGATGATGTCGATGTTGACGAGATTTTAAGCCGGCAAGCGAGGGCAGCTGTTGGCCTCACTCAACCCCAGCTGGCTTGGTGAATCACCGTTAAACGGACAGGCCGAGTGCAATTGTAACAGGATTCGTGTTTATAAAACAACGATTAATATCCCACTTTGAGAAAATGGGGTTTTTACACGGCGTAAGATTAATGTGGAATATCAAGTGTTTGAGCATGGTATAATTTTCCGACAGTATATACTACTCATTAGTGATGTCTGATTTCAAGATTGAGTTCAGCGAGTTTTGAAATAGTATCAATGTGGAAAGCAAATGTGTACTTGGAAGCATATCATAAAAGGGGATGGGCACAGACGAACATCAGGATGGCGAATCAAATCAATGGAATTGACCGATTTGGGAATGCTCAAATCCTTTGCTCATGTAAAGCGAGATATATCGGCCGTATGACGAGGAAACTGGCAAAGCGAATGTCCGGACACTACCCATGTTGAGTAAGCGAAGTTATTTTAACAATGCGAACAGTTCCATCAACGTTCAGCTGGTTGACATCAACCGCAGAGTGAAACCTGAAGATACGTTCGCAGTCGTCTCAAACTGTCTCACACACCTGGCTAGATCATCGTAAGGACGGCTTAGAAGATGGCCAGCAAATCATACAGACCGAACGTATGCGTCCATAAACTTTGATCAACATCGGCCGAAACAGCTCAAACAATATCACGTGACGGAATTGCGTTTGATATTTGATAATGACCAAAGGTTGTCATAGCCTGGGGTGGCAGTGGGGATAAGCTCCCACTGTTTATAAAATGCTCCCATATGGCACGCGTCTCAAATAGCCTCTGACAACCAAGTGCAGCTTCTGGCCTGCACGAGTGGCTCCCCGAGCCCGGCGGGACTACCAAAATGAGAAGGGGCTAGGGCGAGTGACTGGCGGCTGAAAACCAGTTTACATCGGGCAGATGGAGCTCGTTAGCCTGGGAGGGCATTTCATCTAAGGGATGGAAAACCCTGATTTTCAACCTCCGCTGCCTTGCGCGATACCAGATTGCCGGAAAGTCCTCGGGAGAAAACCCTGAAGAAAAATCTGCAACGGTTAGTTGGTGCACACAACCTCTTTTTGGCAACTCTCTGCTACCTTGCAGGTCACACTTGGTTGTGCAAAGGTTAGAGAGATGTACTCGAATAAATGTCAAGTGGTTCTGGGGAAATTACTTGTATACTATTCTCATACTATTCATGCAAATGTCTCTAACTAAATCTCAGCTGCCCCATCGACGCGCTTATGCTGGCGTGATTCGAGACATTAATGAAGCCAGTCGCATAAAAGTAAAAATGAAGTGAGATAACAAGTTAGACGAAATCATCACTTAGGTCCAAAACAAAATAAAGATAAAAGGGAAATTGAACTATCAATTAAACGACTTTAAAATAGAAAAGATGAACCATCGCACCGAAACATGTTAGGACTAGGTAGAAACTAGACGTGAGTCTGACGATTTGAGATTGACAGGTATTGCACATCCGTGCAATAATCCTGATCCATGATCAATGAATACGAACAATAGAAGAGTCTAAAATCCAAGTAGGCGTTGTGAAAAGCAGATCTAAGGTCACCTCGGGTATACGAGTGGTGGTTGGAACACATAGGTTGTTGGCCTCCTTCGTTCGATGTCGACCATGGATGTGCATATCACAACCGCATGATGGTTTCATGCTCTGCAGCTTTTAGAATGACTAAACAGTCGGACTCAGGAGTGACGGCGCTCACAGCGATAGGCAGTACTCGGTCGATCACCGTCAGATAAACGCCAGCGGCGTCATCTACGTTCTGTATTTGCCCTTCCCTATCTTGGGCATGACGCTCTACACAGCGCCTACTTCGTCGGGTCAATGCCGAGAGCTATCATATCTCTTTTGAGAACGTTCTTGTACGGTCTGCCCAAAGGTCGATTTATTGATTTCAACTCCCTGTAGAGTAGATCTCTTGGTATACGAGCATGTTCCATAAGCGGTGCCGTGGTAGTATGGTGTCTCGCACAGGAACAATTGATAGAAAAGAGTAGCCATCTTGGACAAAGTAAGATTTCCAACTATGGATTGCTGATCGTTGTCCGGATACGGAAATCTAAGACAGAGGTGAGCTCTGAGTCCAAGCTATCTCGGTAGATATAGATCCGAAAGAGTAATACTTTCTTATGTTTGTTTACTAAGCTGATAAATATGGCGGCGGTGGAGCAAACATTAGCATATGCCCGAAAACCATGTTACATGCTGCACTGTGGTGGATATCTTGGGATAATGGATTCAAATCGTAGATAGTCAGACAGGTTTGCGAGGAAAGCTTATTTCGATAATGGATAACGTTGATTTCCAGGTTTCGCTCATGAAATTTCATTGTGCGAAAAAAGTAATTGCAAGTAAATCATTCTGATATGTTTTCAATTAATCGAGAAAAGATACTCAAACTACACAAGACCCACTTATAAATATCAATGAGTACTTTTGTAAATTGTGTACTGATTGAAGATGATGCTGCTGATGACAAAGATGAAGATAATGGCAGTGATGATGATGATGATGATGGAGGAGCGCATGCGTCATTTAAATAAACTGAAATGAAATAAATGAGCAATATTCGATTCTCGGGACGAAAGATAACTGGTTACTTCTTCGCCCGGATAAACATTATCCGCTGTAAACCGAAATGAGTAGCCAACAACTAACGATATGTCATGCAACCTCGGGTTTCGGCCAATGACGTCAAATTAAGCAACTGGTCTAGCATACTGGAGCAAGTATAGTACATTTGGAGTTCAAACGACGAATGGGATACATAGAACATAGTTGGAAAAGATGGCCCAAAACCTTTATCAGTGAAGCATCAGAGAACGGTAAGTGGACATGAGTTATGTGAACCAAAATTGTCAAGCAGTCCGAGCAAAAACCCGGGACTTTGCGGCCTTGAATGCAAGGATCCTGATAAAGAAACTACAATAACAACGTTCTAGTAACAATTGGATTTTAATTAATCTTGTAAAACCAAACACGACCTATTAATCCAGGAAAATATCGACTAACGGATGCTTAAATGCCACTTAAAGAAGACACGATAAACAGATGAGGAGCGGTGGGACCTTAAAAGCTACGGAACCTATACAAGATTAAGCACAGATACACTGAGATGCGGTAACTACACGTCGAATCAAATATACATTCAAGCAAGTGTTGTGAACGAGTAGAGCGACATCAGCAGGACAGCTTCCTTGCGGCTTTCACTGTCACGCATCATAACAAGCTTTCCTCGCCACTCTACTTGAAGACAGACAAGATTAATCAAACACCTCATGAAGATGTCTACAACGAGACCGCCATTGAACACGATTTTGGGTCATATCACTGAGGGCAAGAAGCCACTGCGACTTTTCATATTTCGAACCCCGAGCTGGGAGACGGGTCGCACAGGCGGCAGCTAGTTTAACAGTGAAAGCTTTCTGTTTGCTTCAGCCAAGTCAGACGATGCAACTCCGAATTAAAAGTGGTAAACAAAACAGCGTTAGGAAAACGATCATTTCCAATCCGCAGGACGTGGCTCGTGGCACGTAACTCCAGCGATGGTGCGGAGACAGCGATTATCGAAAACCTTCAGATGTCCTATTTCTTCTTTCCTCGGTGTCCAGGTATCATTTCCGTACAGTAAAAACGCGTAAATGGTAGCCTTATAGACCCTGCCATTGAGGTTTAGAGGCAGATCTTTTTGAATCTATATACTGTTACGGAACTGTGCATTTGAAAGGTGCAAAGAGAATCGAAAAGTAGAACGACGCAGTCGTCATAATGTACATCACAATCGCATGAATTTTCATGTTCTACAGCTTTCTGAATGACTAAACAGTCCGATTCGGGAGAAACAATCTCTCCCGAAGCGCTGGCAACGATAGTCCAAACTCGGTTGTATTGCATCAGTTGAACGCCGGCGGCGTGATCTGGGTTCAGCAGCAAAGAGCTGTATCTGCTACTCCCCAACTTGCAGACGACATTTACACAATGCCTCCAATGTGAGCGGTCAAGAGCAAGTTCTTTCCAGCTCGCGGGGTCAATGCCAAGAGCTTTCATATCTCTTTTGCAAACGTCTTTGTATCACAAGTGCGGTCTGCCCAATGGTCGACGTCCTAATTGAAACTCACCATAGAGTAGATCTTTCAGACTCTGAGTAATAAGGTATTAAGTAATGCGTTCCTATCGACCGAATCAAAAGCACCATTAAAATCAAGAAAGATCGCTACAGTGGATTGCCTATAAGAATGGCAAGATTCAAGATTCGTTATGCAACAATAAGAACAGCGATATTCTAGGGCTTGCCGAAGAGTGAAAGGCTTGCATATAGGCGGGTGAACAGGCCCAACACCTGCGGCCCCAAGCGGTAAAGGCGATGTGATTTCACGTAGGTGTAGGGCTTTTTGGTTATTTTTGTAACTATTGTTGGTGCCGAGTGCTACCGTGCATTCTAAATAGGTATTCAAGTCAGTAGCGAAATCGTTGTTCAGCGAGGTTGAGCACCACTACAACCATGCTTTCAATACAAAACCAGCTCATTAAAATCGCAGATAGAAGGTTACCCAACGAGTTTAATTAGATGTCAAATGAACCGAGAAACGACTTATCCCTAATAACCGGTAAAAGCTTGAGCAGCTACGGTTTTCATACTATATGCCAAAGACGCCCCTGACGGAATAAGTATACACTTGAATAACTCAGGTATAAGAGTAACGTATAAAATGAGGCAGAACGCTTTGCTTTGAATAAATGCAACTCAAAGAAACCTTCCGTTTGCATGACCTATGGTGTCAATAAAATCAAATGCACTGGTTACCCGAGTGTTTATGATGGCCCAACGTCTAGAGAACTTTGTACTAGGATACACGATAACAGAAAGTCGATCGGAAAGCAACCCCATCACTTCAGTGAATATCAATCACTGATACGAGATGCAGCCCTAGTTGAAAACGTTCTGGACACATGTCATAGTGTGGATCCGGATAATGTAAACGTATTAACACTTTTGGAGGAAGACTTCACATTGAGGTGGTTGAGATAACAAAGGCTGATGCGAATGCAGTCAACAAGGTCAATGTGCCGTGCTAAATTGACTGGCCACCGGTGTTGAGCTGCATGCTGAAACTCGCTGGCGTCTCACTATCATTTCCATTTCTGTTTTCCATCTCATATCTGTCTAGGCCTGGGCGACCTGACAGTATCTTAGCAGTCAATGACTGTGCGGCACTTTGCCTGGATTAGGTTTGTGCTTTCATACATACAAGGTACATGACCTCTGGCGTGCACAAGGATTACCAAGCACGTTTATCGGTCAGCAGACGTTGGTTCTAACTTCGGCACATTCGGACTGGTCAGCTTGATGCAATTTAAACCTAAATCGTCTTTGTACTAACATCTTTAGTCTGTCACAAGTGAAGCGTTACTATTTTCAACTGGTTCACGGCACGCTGATTCTGATCGCATTGTCTCTGCTTGGTGAGTGCAAACAGCAAGAAACCTAATCTTACTGTTTCCACATGACGACGGCAAACAGTCAGAAACCGGTAGTGGTGTGTAAGTGCGGGGGATGTGAGCAACACATCACTTTGGTCATCCATAAGCGCCTTGAGTGCTTGACCAAGAATCACTATGTGATTCTGTGTTTGAACATCGTGGTTCGTTGTACGAACCCTATACAACAGTGCCATTCAAGTATAACTGTGTAGACCATTCTACATGTGTTTGGGCGCATGTGATTGAACAACTTGGTCGGATTTAAAAGTCCACAGCTTGCGTACCATTTTATTCAATGTGAATTACACAGTGAACTTTCTGCAACAGCGCACACAGAATGGAACGACTCAAATTGGCACAATTACAGAGAGAGAGAGAAATGCTAGCTCCACTAATCCGCAAGAGCACAAAATGCTGTGCACCGTGAAAGTATGTGACCTGAACAAAGTGCAACAAAAGCAGAACAACAACAACAACCATCGTACCACAATTCCATTCTCAGTACCGACACCAAAACTCAATATATCCAAACACAGAGAGAGATGTTTAGCAAGATTGTTTGTATGTTCCGCGGGGAAACAAAAACCGATGGAATCTCGACGAACCCTATCGGAAAAGGCCGTTTCATTTTGTTGTTGGCCTCCTATGGTTGATGTCGACCATGGATGTATATCAGAAGCGCATGATGGTTTGATGCTCGCCAGCGTTTGAAAAGACTAAACCCTTCGCAAAGAAATTAGAGTGCACTCGGTTAGAGTAGTTTTTGGGTAATGGTTCACCTCTGACACAAAAGCTTCGTCAGACCAAGGGTGATAGTCAGGACAGGGAACATGATTAAGTAGCAGTCAACCCCCCACCACTGATTTGACCACAATAGCGAAGTGAGTAATTGTTCTGTCAATTTTGCCTGAACTGCTCTGCTAGTCATTTCGTCATGTGGTCGGAAACCCGCTAACAAGTACTGAGTGTTAAATTAATTTGCTACCCGTTGTGAGCTGCATGAGGAAAAACGCTGGAGTCCCATTATCATTTTGATTTCCCTCTCATATATCTGTCTAAGTATGGGCAACCTAATGCTATCTTGGCCAACGTGCATTATATAACTGTTCGGCATCAGGTTTGCGAATTCTTACTTTACTGTCATCCAATCATAACGATGTAATTCTAAACAGCAGCTCAAGTTGCGGACCTAAAACGCTAACTCACCTGTAGAATAGGAAGCACATACACATTGACTGTGCGGCACTTTGGCTGGATCAGGCTTGTAACTTGATAGATACATACATACATGAAAGCACAAGTCTGATCCAGGCAAAGCGCCACACAGTCATAAACTGCACATCTGCGGAGATGCTGTCAGGTTGCGCTGTCGTAGTCTGGTGAACATGCTCTATAGACCAGCTTTTGAAAGTACTTCAGCATTAGTAGCTTTGTCTATCCACGATATGTTCAAAATACGTCGGATACTTCGTAAATGAAAAGCATTCAGCTTCCGTTCGTGTCTTGCGTGGAAAATCCACATTGATGACTCATTTCATATTTGTATCAGATTGATTTGGATACACACTGTGAGGAAAATGGACCACTGATCCTGGTCATTCCCACGAGACGTGACACACTATAGGCTGTTTAGCGGTAAGGTCAAATCAGTGGTAGGGGGTTGACTGCTACTTAATCATGTTCCCTGTCCTGACTATCACCCTTGGTCTGACGAAGCTGTGTCTGTGTCAGAAGTGAAACGTTACCCAAAAACTACTCTAACCGATTGCACTCAAATTTATTTGCATTCTGAATACACGATCGGTCCCAAACATATTCCAATCGATTACTAAACACTTCGATTCGGGGGAAAAACAATCACTCCCTCACAACGATTGATAGTACTCGGTCGATTGGCGGCAGTTGCCGCTGACGACGTGCTCTTCCCCAGATTGAATACAACGCTTTGCATAGTGTGTCCAAAGTGAGCGGCCATGAGCAAGTTCTTCCTATTCGGCACCAACAATAATGCGAAAACTATCTGTGACAGCCTACCACCCATCCTATTTCGCTTCGTTTTGAAGAAAAGGAATATATGCACAGGCTTCAGTGACCTAACCAGGGGTGAAACTGAGGCTGGATGGACCAGTACACGAATGAAAGAACGAACAACGAACAACAGACCGTCACAAGCAGGACGACCTTTGGAAGCGGATTGCTAATCACACCTCACTCACCTGGGGTACATTGGCATACTTCGTGAATAATCTCACCACACGCGTCCATTGTCCCCAAGGATGAGCGGTTCTGAGAGGCAAAGAAAAATCAATGAAAATAATCAATCAATCAATCACTGAGAATAAGTCCAGCTCATAAACAAATTGTCTGCGGAGACTGGATGATTGCTTTCTATATCCGAAGCAAAAAGCATGTCGTGGTCATCAACATCAACACCATCATCATCATCATGAAGCACAAGACTAGAGCCAGACAAAGTGTCAAACAGCACGAAGCAAGAACAGCAGATAAGCAACCGCTTAAAAAGAACGCGGGCAAGCCGAATATGCAAAAGCAAACGCGCAAAAGCAGCTTGTTTTTGTATTTTCACTGCATGCGATTTTGTGGTTTTTTTTCTCTTTTTATCAAACATAATATAAGAGAAAAAATATGACATACATAATAAAATACACTGGTGCCACTGACTTAAGGTTTGCAGCCATATCTCGTAAGGTTACAAAGTAACGATTAGGTGGATATTTTGAACCCCATCCAAGCAAACGAATATGCCCCATTGAGCCTAGAGTTTCGGTGAGTTTTTTCATCCTTCATGAGTATTACTTGCTTATGCTGTACTCCTTTGCAGTTACTAAATTTTCGCATTTAAATTTCAGCACATGTACTCTCGATCAAAATAAGTAAAGCGTTACTTATTCTATACAAACGTGATTTCCTTTTGAACTCAATTCGGATCACATTCTACAACGGTACGATTTACTTATCTAGAACACGATGGATCCAACATTAAGACCAAGATTCTTCGACGCCGATCCCAACTCACCAGATGCACCCAAACGCTGGAATCATTGGTTTCGTACATTTAATACTTACCTGAACTCTGTGGAACCTTCCAAATATGACAAACTTGAAACGCTCCTCCATTTCATGGATGCTCTGGTGTATGATAATATTGCACAGATGTGCAATCATGCAGCATTTCTGTGCTGTACGGCTAACATCGTGCTAAATTGAATGGCCAACGGTAGTGAGATGCATGCTGAAACACGCTGGAGTCTCACTACCATTTCTAATTCTATTTCCCCCTCATATCTGTCTAGGCCTGGGCAACCTGACAGTATCTTAGCCCACGTGCAGTCTCTGGCTGTGCTTTCATACCGTGATAATATTGCAGACTGTGCCGAGTACAATTCTGAAACTTTATGTTCATGTGAAAAATATTATTTATGTTTGATATCTCTTGCAAACGGGCAAGCAAGAACCTGACCAATACGTTGATCAGTGTGTGCTAAAACTAAAGCCTCTTGCCAAGGATTGTGAATTTAAAGCTGCCACTGCAGAAGAATATCAAAACGAATGTATCCGAGATGCTGGGATAAACGGAATTCGGTTCAAGGCTCACTGAACCTAATCTTACTGTCTCCACCCGATTACGGCAGTGGTGTGTAAGTGCGGGGGATGTGAGCAACACATTGCTGTGGAATTCGGTCTTTTTCTATATTTGTACCGTGATGCTGCAACCGAATGCGAGCAATCCTACTCAGGAAACGGATGTCAAAAAAAGAAAGACGACGGACATCTTCGGCTCGGATAGAGCAGGCCATAGATTATATTTCTGATTTGTTTTTCATAAGTCTACAGGACCGGTTTTGTTTTAGAGCAAAGCCGTACAGGTGACATGAATTTATCCATTGGACAGTGTGTTAGGCTGCCGTAATTATGCCAGGTATATTTCCCAAACATACGCAAATACAACGGGATTCGAGGCTGGGGGCTCTCGACTGAAGGTCACGTTTTTACCGATGCTTCACAGCGGTTCAGGTCTCTATGTGACCAATGTTTATAACAGTCTGAAATAGGGCGACAAAAGGCCCGTATCCTCTAGAATACAATAGCTTGTTACGTCCCACCCTTCCCCATTTTTTAGAATGACTGTATGACAGTTAAACGCGCGGTACCTGTTACGGATGTAAAGCTGTCTATGATGATGATACAGCAAAAGAGAGGATGGGATCAACTGAATAGTCACGATCCTCAATGCTGAAGTTGTAGGTGTTTTATGCTCAGTCCGATGGTGAGCTTGAGGAAATAAATGATGCATTAATAAAGGCTACAGTGCGGTCTACTGTAATAAGACAATCGACATTGAAGCTGAAGTTCTACTTGAATTGAAATGACGAGCCTGTCGTAGCGTTGAACCAATCTGTGGATCCCTTCGTCGATTCAATGCATACGAACACGATGAAAACCTGTGTTCTCTGTGTAGCATCTTAGAGGCGTGCTTTCGAACGTCAAGGGAAAAATCGAACGGATGTGAAACCCGGACTCTCAGATATGAAGAATTGAGACTTCCACAATCGATCTATGCGGGATCACTGGAGTAAGCTGACGCCGTCGGACACGTAACGTAACTATCTCCGATCAGGATCCGCGCGATCAGATTTCGTATAGGATACTCACTGTCACAGATATGGCTCAACATCATGTTCAAACACCGTAATTTTGTTATATCCACCTTCTTGGTGAGTTGATTAGTCTTGTATGTAATAAAGTAGAATGACAAGAAAAGCTTATTATGATACATGGTAGGGAAAACGGCAATGAAGCTGTCACTGTGTCTAAACTACTCTAGATTCCGTAGCATTTTAGGTTCCGTACTTGCGATCGATGCACTGCAGTCCTCGACGACGTTTTGCACGTACAGTATTGTATGATCTAGCTTCGACTCCACACTAGCGTTTGACATGGAACAGCGAGATTGAAGATACTTGGCTAGTGTACGATAAGAGACGACCACGTTGCTCTCATAGTGGCGATCAAACGGCAATGCGTTTCCAATGCATGACGAGTATGTGAGACTGCTGGTTGCATCACAATCAGGTGATCTTTTGAAATCATTCGTTTCAAATGTAATGAACTGTAGGCATTAAACCGAGTGTCCGGTTAGTATCAGATGTAGGTTTCGCTTCTGGAAATGAGCCCTACAGGGATCAAACGGACTTGGAAAGCCGCTGTGTCGAGTGGGGTATCGATTGGTTTCCTTTTTATTTTAAGAGAGGGGTCAGAACGTTTGTGTTCAGAATGTAACTGCCCATGTGGTTCACCATCGGATTTATTGAGAGAAGAGCAAAGATTGTGCACGCCGCAGGCACGCCTAGTAAGCGTAACGACGAGAAATTATCCGAGTACAGTTAAATTGTGTGATATGTGCGCATGAAGAAACCCTCTTAGCCGAGTTGACTTCAGATGAAGGAGAGTCATATATATACTATGGTTGATAAGCTTGGTTGTTCTGATTTTAGAAAGTTCTATTCCATATACCGGCATTGATCTATTGAAGCTGTGTAGGGTCTTCACATATCAAGCAAAGCCACGGCGGTCGAAATTTGAGAACCAGGTGGTATTTCGTTTACTTTATGGTCCAGTTGTGACGGGTGTATGTTTACAAATGACTGACGCTATTCTCACTGCTTGTGGGAAGTGTGACTAGTCAGTCCCGAATGATGAAATCCATGTTAAAACGGGAGAGGGCAATGTCAACGCAGAACGTTGTCCAAGGATCAGAGTGGATGAATCTGTGATGTTTAGTATATTTAGAAGAGAAGGCAAGTGTGTACCCTAATGAGAAGTGTGCTACATGTGTGATTTGTAGGTCAATAAATCGATAACGTAAGAAAACTCGTGGACTGTCATGCGTCGTTGAACCTGATGACGGCAAACAGCCAGAAACTGGTGATGGGATGTTTTGTAAGGGAGGTGATCACTCTAAACATTGTTCATTTCTATTTATTTGATCGTTTGAATGACATTCACTGTGTGGATCGATCATTTGAAGGTTGGCGGAGTCAATCTAAATCACAATGTCCTCATCCCTGATCAGACGGAGGCAGCAAGACTATAATGTGAGCAAAGCAATACAATGGTTATAATAACTGAACGAAATTTGTATGCATCCGTTAGATCAGGTAACGCTTCGCTTCTAGCGCCGAAGCTTCGTCAGACCAAGGATCATAGTCAGAGCACGGGTCATGAGTAAGTATCATTCCACCTACAAATGGTCATGGCATTATCAGCAATCGGTTTACAGTAAGCCTTGAGTGTCTCAAAGCTCTAGGCAAAACCAGAACCTATTAGACGATTTGTCGTGGCGTCAACAAGGTCAAGGTCACTTGACGCAGTATCTCAGTAGAGCAAAATTAGACGAGCGCAGCGAAAAAGAGATATTTACTTTCACACCAACGGACTGGGCTGACATGATGAATAAAAATATCTTGCACGACATCTACTGTTTATGATTTGTGGACAAAAAACGAGAATCATCATGAGGAAACTAAGTAGTGAAGCCAATATTTATGCCCGCACAAAAAGACAACGGATACGTAAAAAAACTCCACTCTGCATCAGGTTAATTATCAATTCAACACATTCCGAATGCAAATTTCATGCACACACAAACCTGATACGTGAAGTCCAGCGTTTGTCCCGAATCGGATTCTGCTACCGGGTAAACGGCAAGTTGATGTTCCGGGCGTATCACGTGATCACAAGTGAAGGTCACGAGGTCATTGAAGTTTGGAAAAATTTGGTCCTTTAGATCGCCAAACGGCTGCATGGTTCCCCCGGTGAGTAGAACACACCTGGATTCACGGATTATTTCTACAAATTGAGAGGATAAATTGAGAATAGTTGCGGATTTGGTGAGTGAGGGCTGCGTTGTCGAGCTATTGATTTTGCGTACACAGAGTTGATTTTGTGAGCTAGCAGAATGTGATACGTGCAGTAAAAGCACCCACAAAACAGGTTCCAAAGGTTGTCATAGCCGGGGGTGGCAGTGGGGATAAGCTACCACTGTTTATAAAATGCTCTTATATGGCACGCGTCTCAAATAGCCTCTGACAACCAAGTCCAGCTTCTGGACTGCACGAGTGGCTTCCCGAGCCCGGCGGAACTACCAAAATGAGAAGGGGCGAGAGCGAGTGACTGGCGCCTAAAAACCAGTTTGCTTCGGACAGATGGAGTTGAGAAGAACTTGCTCTTGAGCGCTCACTATGTAAAGCATCCTCTGCAAGCTAGATAAGACCAGATACTACTCACGACTGCTGATCGCAGATACGCCGTTAGCGCACAACTGCCGCCGATTGTGCGAGTACTGCCTATGAGATGTTCACTCACAAATCGGACTGCTTATTTATCTGAAACGCTGTAGAATGTGAACCTGTCAAGTGCTTGTGGTCAACATCGAGCAAAGGAGGTCAACAACTTTTACAGACTAGCACCTTCCTCTGTAGGTAACTCGTCAGCATTGCCATTTCAAATCCTATGTTCACCGGTAGTCAGATAACCCATATTTATTTTGATTCGTATCCGACAATGGGGTCAATAACGCTGGTGAATAGGGTCCGTTAATTTAGCGCAAAGTTGAGCAGGTGATATAATTTCACCAACTAATGGTGGCACCTAGTTTACAACGAAGTGTGTGGAGTACATTTTCTGGGTAGCATTCGAACCCCGGAACCATTGGTTTGAAAGACAGACGCCTTATTCGCTGTGCCACCACGGAATTAAAAATTACATGACAATGATTATAAAATCTATGATGTAGTAGACAAAATGCAGGTTTTTAACCGGATTCCATCTCTGGTGCGTAACTTATTCTTACATTTCATTACACGGCACAGTGTCGAACGAATACGAACAGGTGTAGGGTTTGGACAGTGTTTTAACTCGATATGCGACCCCGAAAACACAAGTTTTGCAAAGGTGGTTAAACAGGTTTTGGTTAATGTCGGAGGGTGAGAATCGGAAATTAATGCGCTGAACGTAAAACAGAAAAGGATGTGATACTCTACGCGATTATCAACTGGCTCAAATTGAAAGGAATGTAAGTTGCCTCTCGCCAGAGTTGGTCGTTTTACGTCTAGAAAATAAACACGCTTGTCTTCAAAAAGTCACCGAAAGCGAAGAACTAGACCAAGAATGTGAACGCGCAGTTCCTGAAAGTTCGCTGACAGTCGTTCTTTGCTCTTCACCTCCGCTCTCTCCACCCCATCTAATCTTTTCGTTTTTTTCTTGGATTGTTCTACGCATCCCAAATAATGTTCCAAATCTTCTGGACAAGGATTTTCGGCTAATCAGAAAAGGTATCAAGGTTATTTCAAGAGTGAGCAGTGTATCCGCAGATTGAATTCGAGACACGGTCGTCTATCGTGACTAATCAAAGTCATTTGATCAGATGGTGCACATACACTGCACACAGCCCTCATTGTCTGCAAATCATTCTGCTCCACGCGAAGCCAATATTTCAATCCGTGTGCACGAACGGAAGAGTTGGGAAATGCTATTGTCCCTCACCTGGTTCGCTGTAAGGTTAACCAAACGAAGGCTGTTTTAGAGTTACATGCGTAACTGACGATTTCGGAATCTGATGTGGAAAGTTGTTTGACATTTTTCGTAATATTGTAGTGAAAATAATTTATGTTGATGAAAATTCGTGTACATGAACGAAGACATTCTTCTTCTTCTTCTAGAACGAAGAATGATTGATGTCACTTTGTGATTCTCTATTTGAGCATAGTGGTTAATTGTGAGAACCCTATCTAGCAGTGGTTTTCGAGTATAGTATTACTGACTTACACTGTTTCAAGGCTCACTGAACCTGATCTCACTGTATCCACCTGATGAAGGCAAACAGCCCGAAACCGGTTATGGTGTGTATGGGATGGGGATGTGAGCACAATATAATGGTCATTTATAAGCACCTCGAGCGCTTGGCGAGGAATCACTTAGTGATTTTGTATTTGAACTTCGTGGTTCTTTGTGAGAATCCTATTTAACAGTGGCATTCAAGTATATCTTTGTTTACCACTTTACCACTGTTTCAAGGCTCACTGAACCTGACCTTACTGTCTCCACCTGCTGACGGCAAACAGCCAGAAACATGTAGTGGTTTTGAATTGAAGCTCCCATACTCACGAAGGCTTTCCTCGGTAATTTTAATGTACCGACACACACATTACGGGTGACGATTCGTTCGAAAGCTTTCTTCAAGAAATAATGACTTGCACCCCTCTTTACACCCAACGCGATTTCGATCTGAACAAACCGCATCTACCCTGGACCTCATACTTATAAACGAAGAACTCATGATAGAATTTGTTTCATATCCACCTCCACTCGGATTGAGTGATCATGTTGTCATAACATTTGATTATATTAATCAATACAAACCAGTAGGAGATACTCAATGAACATATACAACCGTGGACTATGTATGTAATCACAAGCCTGATCCAGGCAAAGTGCCGCACAGTCGAGGACTGCACGTGGGCCATGAACCATGACTTGCTTCGAGCTCTTATTACTGCAAATCGATGGGATTTCCTTGAACTCAAATCAGCTAAGGAAATCTGGGAAACTTTTTACAGTCAACTCATTGATTTGTCATCGAACGTGAAAATAATAACCAGCAAACAGCGTTCAAAAAAGCCTCTCAGAAGCAGTACTCGTAAATGGATGTGTAAGCGTGACAAGGCCTGGTGCAAATACTTGAACGATCAGTCAGGGCTAACTTGGTGCAACTACACCTTATTGCGAAGTTACTGTATTTGCCTCATTCGAAATGACAGAAAACACTACCGAATCAGACTAGTCGAAAAATATGTTATGAATCCCAAAGCATTGTACAAACACGTCAACGACCTCCGGAATGTTGAAATGGGAATACCGCCACTGGCCTCTGCTATTGGCCTAGTGACATCATTTCAAGATTTTGCAAACGTTTTTTGACAACAATTTGCATCAGTAATCTCGCAAGTGTCGACCCGTGGACAGTCTTTAAACTCTGACAGCTGCAGCACCGAGGCACAGCATGGATTCAGAAAAAAACGATCTTGTCTGACAAACTTGCTATTATCAAAATAAGCTTGGTCTGAGCTATTGGATGCCGGCAACTCCGTGGATGTGATTTATATCGATTTTTCAAAAGCTTTCGATCGTGTCAATCACGAAATACTTTCGTCGAAACTACTCACCTACAGGGTAAACTCCATGCACGGATTAAAGAATGGTTGATATCCCGTAAGATGTACGTGAGGTTCAAAAATGAACTATCCGAGTCGATTAAAGTTGCCCGTGGTGTCCCACAAGGATCAGTCCTCGGAACGCTTTTATTAATATATACATAAACGATTTGCCTACTATAGTGCAGTCGTTGGTGCTTATTTTCGCTGATGACGTAAAGCTTTGGCGCACGATAAACTCCGCAGCCGTCACGCAGAAGCTGCAACGGGATCTCGACATGATTTGCACCTGGTGCCTAGACATCGAAATGCCACTGGATGCTTCGAAATGCAGCCTATTGTCGCTCAACAGCAAGTTGAGCAAATAATATTATCTAGGTCGTACTAATATTAAACCCGCCACCTCCGAAGAAGATTTAGGCGTGATTATCCAATCTGACTTAGGAAACTCAATGCTATGTCGAGTCGCTGTTGGCAAAGCTGAAAACAACTTGGGTCTCCTTAAAAGAGTCCTAGGTTCGTTTGACCCCAATATTGCCTGCAAATTGATTTCAACGTACATCCGTCCTCATGTTGAATATGCTATACCGGCATGGGATCCTTGGTTGAAAAAAGATATTCTGCTATTAGAAACTCCACAGCGCAGAGCGACAAAACTCGTCTTGCGAAATGAGACTTAGAATGGCAACGAAGAGCACTAATCTTCCTTTAAACAGTGCTTAATCAAACAAATCATCCTTGCAGTCGCTTGTTACATCTTTCCCATAACACACATCTTCGTGGTTACCAATCTAAACTTTATCAACAGCATAACAGGTTGAACTGCCGCAAATATGCATTTTCCGTTCGCAATATGCAATTGTGGAACACAATCTAGAACCATTGGCGTTTTCAAGAAATCACTAGAAGCCCACATGGTTCTGGGGACGCCGCTTTGTACCCAAATCCCCAAGAACCTTCATAGAAGCCGTCTCATCGTCCAGGAGGAGATAGTCGCACAAAAGTAAAAGTAAAAGTATGCTTTTCACGTTTGACAATAATCTCTAACAATATTTTAATATTTTTATCATCCGACCCGATGTACATTTTTGTGGGTTTTGTAAAGCATAAATTGATTACCCGCATATCATCTATGAATAAAGGGATGGGGATGTGAGCACTGCAGTATGAGCATACCATTTTGAAAATTGCCAGTCGGACGTTTATCGGAAAAAAAACAGTAGACCATAAACGTAGAGAAACAATTATTCATCAGTACATCACACATCAGAAACCTTATTTGACCAGTTCGTTAGCAGTTGCATTAGTTTGCAAAAGAGCAATTGTAATTGTCAAGAGAGGGGGCACCTGAATAAAGCATGCCATTGCATAAAAATGCGCATCGGTAATAGGTCCCACGAACGCATGTTGCAGGTGTAGGCACCTCCTTCTCTTGCGTTCCATCCAGGTAAGCGCGCCCAGCCAACCTGGACTTTTCAAGCCACGTTTACAAACTGACCACCAGCAACTTTTCCCAAGTAGAACTCAGCCGACACACAGAGCGCTCGGCGGGGGCTGACGATATAGTCGTTCTGGGCGACAATACCGAAATGCTGCAAAGCGTTTTAGACCGCATTAGTGCCACTGCCGCGAAAGTCGGTCCTGAAATAAACGCAGCTAAGACCAAGGCATTTTTTATACCGACACACCAGGCATCCAGCCACTTCGCGTCCAGGGTTGTCCGATTGAATACGTTCCAGTCTTTAAATACCTCGGCTCAAGTATATTGCCCAATGGTCAGGCGAAAGATGAAGTGAAGTTAAGGGTCGATCGTGCTCGTAATGCGTTTTGCAGTTGAAAGGCACCCTTTGGCGCAAGCCCGGGATCAGCCTAAAAACTAAGACGCGTGTTTATCAAGCAGCGATCCGCCCTGTACTGCTTTATGGATGCGAGACATGGCCTTTAAGGTCACAGGATGTACGCACATTAGAAGTGTTCGACCATTGATGCCTTAGGGTAATCTTGGGAATCCGATATACTGACCGAGTATCTAACGCAGCCGTACGAGAGCGTTGCAGCGGACTATCTCCACTTTCCGCTCACATACAACGGCGAAGGCTGCAATGGTTTGGCCACGTCCTCCGAAAGACAGACACAGCACTTCCAAAACTCGTCCTCGACCCCAAACCCGTTCGCACCTGGCGTCGGCGGCAAGGTGGTAAAGTGAAAACCTGGCTGTCAACTGTGAAAGAGGATGTAGACACCCTGGGTCTGCGTACCGTCTACGGAGTTCGCAGGTGGGAACGAGACTGGATCACGATCTGCAACGACCTCGCCTCCGATCGACGTGCGTGGGCTGGTGCGATCCGAGACATCAATTAAGCCGGCGAATCCACCCGTGGAGCCAGCCGCATAAAAGTAAAGTAAGTAAGTAAGTAACCGTTCTGGTTTCACGAGCAAGCATGCAGCATCCACTTTTATCGAGTTGATATCGTGATGATGTCGCGCTACTCGTTCACGAAACTTGATCGAATGCATGTTCCATTCGGTGTGTGGGCACCTCAACCGAGTTTGGTTGTACCTTCTACAGATCGCGTCTGAGTCCCGCCTACCCCTTATCTTTAAGAATTTTATTTTGTCATGGTTGAGGGGCAGTTAAGCATCCAGGTGGATTGCTTTCCTTGATGATGACTGATTTTGTTTATACAGAACACTGTACTCCGTGGGTAATTTTATGATGCCTTAGTATCACCATTGTGCACGGATGACCGTTGTGCTTTAGTTTACAAAGTTCAAGCATTGTTCGCTATCATATGAGCTAAGGGACGCTTTTTGATCTCTTTGTGATAATCAGTGATTGCACCGTTCTTTGCTATTGCGAGTGTGTGGTAGTTACGCTGTTGGGAGTTCCTACCGATGTCGTTGATAATGATCAAAAAAGTACAATGAACATATCACGATCAATAAATTGATTTGATCCTCTCACCTTGCAAATAGTGGCCAGGATTCAGAATCGTGAAGTACAGCGAAGGACTGCGACTTGGAGAACCATCACTGGAATTCGAATGATGGTTGTTTTGCGGTGGAGTGACAAGAATGCGTGCATCATCTTCTGGATTGACCAAAGATTCGAGGAATGACTGAAACTTATACAAACTGCCACTGGCTCCTTCCAGATCAGAAAGCGCATCTGCCGGACGGATAGAGGAAGTGTCATCCTGCTTTAACAGCGACAGCTGTGGAGGAAATTAGCGGGGGATTGTTCGGCGTTAAAAAGGCTCATGTGAACTCATTTTTTCATGACAGAAATGATGGTTGATTAAGATCTCTCAATGGCATTGCTTAATACAAACACATGAGGCTAAAAGCCTTACTGAGTATTCTCCTGTTCTGCTCTCAAACATTTGTACAGGAACTTAATCAATCCGCCGTAGCCATTGGTACTGTTTACATACACTAAAGTATTGCTCAGCGGAGATGCTAACCCAAAGCCTAGTGATATCAGACACGATCAAGCCACTAGTTTGATCTGACCCGAGTAGATTCCATCGATCGTCATTGACAAGGTCATCGTCACTTCGAACGAAATCAAAATCACGTGTCCTTAGGGTACGAGAGCAAATACAATCAGTACATGGAAATGGATCAACACCAAAAAATGATTGGATAATCGATGGATGACAATCAGTCGCACACAAAAATATCAGCACACCACGAAAAATAACAAAACCGTTCAGTGAGCAACAACGGCAAAACGAGTGCCAAAAGGCTCGATCACAAAGGCGCCCATCACGTTGAACGCACACACACACACGTACAATATAGCACACTTTGAGACAGACACACAATATCGATCGAAACTCAAGTCTACCGAATTTACACGGCGGCGTGAATGGCGGTGTTTATCGATCGACTGGAACGTGAGCGCATATCGGAATCGAAACACACAAGAAAATGTGAAAGCGAACGATTTTCCGTGAAATAAATTGAAACAGTTTTCGAAACACTGAAACAACCCTCGTATGAGTTAAATGCTAAGTGTATCGGCTGGCTATTTAGTCTCAGCTGTATCGAAAAATACATAAGCAAACAAAACAAAAGCACATACGGCATTATCACTATCCTCCGTGCGTTCGTGTTTTCTTTTCATGCCTGCCAAAATGGTATTGAATCGTTTCGCGCCATTGTCAATAGGCATATCAACTTTTTCCACTTTTCGTTTGACTAACCAATTCGCAAAACCGACCAGCTTTCGGAGGAAGTGCGGGCGATGTAAACAATGTACTAATTCATGTGTGCTGATATTGTCCAAGCCGGATTCGGTTAAAAATTTATTGATACTCATAACTTGACCAATAGTACCTGTCAAGCGAGTCAGTAACGTGAGTAAGCTACTCGTGAAATGTATTAACTGACGAAGTCGCAGGGAAACAAGCGAAGAAAACCGAGCACAGTATTGTTGTTGATACGCACGAAGTACGGCGAGAACACACTTGAGATCCCGTAGCTCCAAACAGACCGATAAACAGTTTGTGGTGGCCTCGAGAAGGTTGTGCGCCTCATCGATAATGACGACCGAATTTCGCAGATGGATGCCAGAAGATGTTCGTGTGTTCCGTTGCAATAAAGTGGGGAATGGTATGAGGACTAGTTGAGCCAAGGGAATACTTTGACGACTGGCGTAATACGGGCAACCTAGGTGTCGTGCGACTGAATCATTGGAGAGTTCGCGCAAGTTTTTTGCCAATGATGATTCAAACACGTCGTCATATTGATGATTCCTGACAGAAGATGCAATATGCAACGCTGAGTGTCCAGACAAAATGAACTCTGAGAGGCGAGAGACAGATTGTTTATTTCGTATCGGACAGCGACTGTTGGATTTGGCCAATTCTAAACAAGCATCATTTATGGCATCTGGGTTGGACAAGGAGTAAACTTTTTTGTTTGTGCACAACAAATGCCGCGAGGACAATTGAACGACGGTTACTTGATCCTTCAGTGAAGGACACTTTTGCAGCTCCGCCAGTATTTGGCTTAGTTGAGAATGTGTACGACTGCAATAGATGATACGCATTATATTAGGATTTTCTTGGTCAGTCGAAGCGTCTAATTCTTCCTCGAAGTGAGCGGTGCTAAATTCATCCGTGATGTCCTCCGGTTCTACCAAACTTGTTACGGGCTGAGACGGGACGTTGGCGTCTTCTGAGGGTGAAGTAAAGTCAAGTACTTTCACTGAACTTTTGACCTGATTGATTGTATCTAAGCAACTGCAAATATCGGAGAGGCGTTCGATCTCGGGTTCAAGAATCTGTTTCATGCGCCTGTTTTGTTCAAACGCAGAAATCCAGTCGTCCTTCTCAGCAGATGAACACGGCGAAATCGGATGAGCTAAAGTGTCAACCAGAGTCTTTAATCGTGGGCGTATTTGGGCATTTTTGTCCAACAACCAACGCAGTGAGGCGGTCAGAAAGCTTAGCGACTTCCCAGTACCAGTTGGACTTTCGAACAAACCGCTATGACCAGCATCTGCCGCAGCATAGATCGCTTTCATGAGATCCAACTGCTGGGGATACGGTTTGGAATAAGGAAAGTCAGGGAAATCACTGGGGATGTCTAATGGGGTTTCAATAAGTAAATGATCTACAATTGAACCAGTATGCGAATTGTTGTCTGGCTTTTGGAGACTGGTGAGATCCACTTCGTCCAAAATAGCGTCACCATCGAGATCGGAGTAAAAGAGGTCCATCTGTGGAAAGAGGAAAAACGCCGAGATGGATGGTGCCAAGGATACAAAGACAACCGTCCAAAGCAATTGCAAGATTCCGCAGCAGTGGAAAAAAACTTTGGTATCAAAACTAAACGTTCATGAAAATGAACATTACAAACGAAACTTTAAACAACCCAGTTTGCTTGGGAGTACCAGTACTAATGTTTATAAAACACCACTTAGATAAAAAAATCAGAATTTGGATGTATTTCCATCAAGCACACACCTCAGCCGGTTCCGTGCTGTTTGCACATATCAAGCAGAATCCACGCGCCTTGAAACAGTGGAGAAACGCTTAACGATGTTTGGATTTGTAAGCAAATTTTGGATAAGGCTGACACGACCAACCTATTCAATCACGCGTCTCCATAGCTCAGTGGCTAGAGCACTGGTCTAGTAAACCAGGGGTCGGGAGTTAGATCCTCCCTGGAGGCAGACAGTTTTCGAATGAGCCCATACTTCTTGATGTTCAATCACGTGACCACACAGGTAAACCTATGGGTGTATGTAGTGGAAGTGCATGCAAAAACGGGTATTTTTGTTTATGCCCACGGGTTTAACATGACCAACAAGTGCAAGAGCACATGCAATTAGTCGCGACAGCTTTATCCAACAGTGGCTCGAAATGTCAAACTTTGTGACTACTTACGGGGTTAAGATGTCACAGTAGACCGGGTATGGTATGAAATCACAAGCCTGATCCAGGCAGTGCCGTACAGTCATAGACTGCACGTGTGCTAACATACTGTCAGGTTGCCCAGGCCTAGACAGATATGAGAGGGGAAATAGAAATGGTAGTGAGACTCCAGCGTGTCTCAGCATGCAGCTCACTACCGTTGGCCAATCAATTTAGCACGATGTTAGCCGTACAGCACAGAAATGCTGCACGATTGCACATTCGTGCGTAGACGGGGAACTGATGGAAAGTGGGGATACGACGCTCGATTATCATTTGAGTGGTATGGGAAATGGTGGTGCACAATCAACGGTCATCGTATGCAGGCGTAGCGATTACCTATCGCTAAACTCAAAAATGTCTGCACCATAAACAACATTCAAATATTTTGGTCTGTGCTGGGAATAGTTACAGTCGCTTGATCAGCGTTCCCAGACGGTCGACTACGTTTAACTTTCAATACCAAGGTTAAGCGCAATCGTGTAGTACTTCAGTGCTGTTCAGCTAACATCATGCCACCGTTACTTAGCTGCATGCGGAGACAAGCTGGACAGTTAACCATTTTTATTTAGATATATCTGTCGAGGACCGAGCAACTTGATAGTTTCTTAGCCCACATGCAGTCTATAACTATGCGGCTCATTGCCTGGATCAAGCTTACAACTTCATACATATTAAACGAAGACAGCTTCACGTAACGAAAGAAGCTTTACCTGAATAAGATTGGAATCACCAGCCGCAAATTACTGATTTACGTTGAGGCGAAATCATGCAGCAAGTTGAAAAATAATCTACTGGACAACAGAACCGAACCAAGGGCCGGGATAGACTTTCGAGTTTCAATCGAACGCTGTTACACGTTTCGAGAAACGTGCGAATCACATATCCCCACCATACTCAGGCGTAAAACGATTACAAACAATATTTGGGAAAATAACTGCGACAGCTTAGCACCCAACCTATTTGAATTGATATTACCGAAGGAGTTTCGTGTTAAAGAAACCGGGAAGAATGTCAGGCCTGAAAGATCCAGCGAAATTACGAGGGATTTACGAACCTAACTGATCTAGTTTGGGGATTCAACACAGTGGGTTGGAATCTCAGCCATCAGAGTACGGAGCGAATAGAGGACCGCGCCCACGAACAACGCAACGGATGTTACTGACTGACGATGTCCAGTACTTCTGTGTTGTGCGGCTAACACCGTGCTAACTTTATTTGTTACCGTTAGTGAGCTGCATGCTGAATCCCGCTGGAGTCTCACTGTCATTTCTATTTGGGTTCTCAAATCTGTCCAGGCCTGGGCATGTCGGCAGTATGTCAACCAGCGTGCCTTCCATGATTGTACGGCACTTTACATGGATCAGTCTTGCGCTTTCATACATATAGTGTTTCATGTATACGATACTTAGATGAGACTGTAAAACGTACTCTGACCATTTTACAACAAATTTCGGAACGGTTAAACAGGAAGCGCCCGCTTGAGAATGCAAATCACATCGCTTCGAACAACTTTAGCTAAACAGACGCGAGCATAAGCAGCAATAACACAGGGTATCAACGCCTAACCAACATTTCTCGTCACCGAAGTTTGTAACCATGCTACATGATCAAGTCATCCGGGTGCAATCACTTCATTCACATGCTGTCACTGGAACCGATTTCGACCGGCTTCAGGACAACACCAAAAGCCTTCATTCCCGCGAGGTAAGCATGAAATTAGTCACTCGTTTTGGCCCGATTATGAAACCCATGAGTCGTGAAATCTGCCCAGAGGGCAATCTGACAGTATCTTGGCCCACTTGCAGTTTATTGCTGTGCGGCACTTTGTCTGGATACGCCGTATTTTCATACATACACAACTGTATCACCACTGATACATAACTTCTGAATTGTATGTGTATGCAGGAGTCACATGGTATGAAAGCACAAGACTGATCCAGGCAAAGTGCCACACAGTCAGACTGCACGTGGGCTAAGATGCTGAATTCATGCAAATTGATGTTCAAATTGTGTTCGCCAATCTTGCTTAGTTAGTGTTTGACGTTTTGTCATCAGGCTAGATGACATCAGCAAAACCTTTTTTGAAGAACACAATGTGAACATCATCCACACCGAGCTACGAATATTTTCCCCCAATGCTACACAGTCCAGGCAAAGTGCCGCAGTCGGAAACTGCGCGTGGGCTGAGATACTGTCAGGTTACACAGGCCTAGGCAGATTTGAGAAATGAAAATAGCAGTGAGACACCCGAGTGTTTTCACACGAGGCTCCGTACCTTCTGTAAATCAAAAGCATGGCACAAAGAACTTAGCATACGTGGAGTCTATGGCAATGCGGCACTTTGTTTGTATCAGTGAATTCTACATGTTAGACTTTGCCAAATTCATAACAAGCTGGGGAAACCCGCCTCAAGGAAGCGGTGAATCAGTATCGGCTGCCGTATGGTCGACCATGCACGGATGTGCAATAGTACAGCATTACTGTGCTGTGGCTAATATCGTGGTTGACCAACGGTTGTGAGATGCATGCTGAAACACGCTGGAGTCTCACTAGCATTTCGATTCCCCCCTCATATGTCTAGGCCTCGGCAACCTGACAGTATCTTAGCCCACGCGCGGCACTTTGCCTGGATCACGCTTGTGCTTTCATACCATACCGCTATCATGATGGAAATGCCCCAGAAAAGATTTGGGTAAGCGAAAAAAACATCTAGCCGATCAGCGGACAGTATGACACTAGAAAATTAACCCCACGCACAAACACCTGGCACGAAACGTACATGGACAACCAAACCACAGGAGGTATCAAAACACGATTTTGGTTTGTTTTTCGCATTTATTCAACAAGCAAAACAGTGACAAATTTTTAATGTGCGATGACTGCTGTAGAAAAGGCTGATAGAAAAAGTATTCGTGGAGAAAAGGCACGTGGATTACGGGAATGTATAGTTGCGAAGGAATGGCGGTAGGGGAGGAAACAGCGAGAAGTAAGCAAAGCAAAAATGACGTTTGACACACATTGTAAATCTGTTTTTGAAACCAACGTCCGGAGTCCACGGAATGATCGAGCGAGGGGAAGAAAACTCATATTGCATTGCAAAGCACAAATCAGACAGGCGCAATTACCAAGATGCGAAGACAACGAGTAGCATCCGCTTGTGAATAGGTGTTTCCAAATAATGCGATAGAAACGAGCGTTAAAAATGAAACAAAAATGAGCAATCTTCACAGAAGGCGCGTTCAGCGTGTGTACCCAGGGCAATTCAAAGGCAGGGGGAATTGTGAATTTCAGTGGCAAACTTTTTGTAATCCAGACCACCGTCGTCGCCCATGGGTCCGTTTAGACGAACCAAGAACCGCAGGCAATACTGAGCATCCTCGGAAGGAAGATAGCGCTCGACATCTTGCGCGGTGACATATCCCTGCAGGAAGATAACGTGATTCAAGTAGGTATGTATGATGTATGGTATGATATGAAAGCACAAGCCTGATCCAGGCAAAGTGCCGCACGGTCAGAGACTGCACGTGGGCTAAGATAATGTCAGATTGCCCAGGCCTAGACAGATATGAGGGGGAAATAGAAATAGAAGTGGTAGTGAGCCTCCAGCCTGTTTCAACATGCAGAACACTACCGTTGGCCAATCAATTTAGCACGATGTTAGCCGTACAGCACAGAAATGCTGTACGATTGCACATCCGTGCAGGAAGAAAAAAGAACAGGAAATGGAGTCTCACTAACACCAATCGACTGGGCACTGTCTATCAATATGAACGCGGCGGGAGATTTCCTTCTCGAATCATTTGAAACGGTCATGCACTGACGCTGTAAATCCTTGATCAACATCGACCGAAGGAGGCAAACAACAACAATATTTAGCAACGCCTCGTCAGGATGGCCAAATCACACAGCATAAACAAAAGAGGCGCCAACAGGAAATCTTGCAGTCTGCCCAGGCAGGCTGGAGTCGCCGTGATCGTGGTAGCAAGTTACACTTGAATACATGTCTCAAACCGTGCTCAGTGATGACCATGCAGGGTTTGCATAATCTTGTATCTCGCCTAGTCAAGTGGCGAAGAATAGTTGCTCGTATGCATAGCAATGAAAGCCTCAAGGATGCCAAACGAACGCGTTTTGCTTGTAACGGAGACGTGGGTGAGGTAATCATGTTTGTATCCGCTCTTAATCCTCTTAGATACTTTTCCATCGTGAGTATATGACAATGGTATGGTATGGTATGAAAGCACAAGCCTGATCCAGACAAAGTGCCGCACAGTCAGAGACTGCACGTGGGCTAAGATACTGTCAGGTTGCCCAGGCCTAGACAAAAGTATATGACAATGAAGTACCGACACGAGATATCAACGAAATGCTAGATTCGATGGTGACACGGGAAAGAAAACAGCAATTCGTGCTCACCTTGTCTCCGGCAAAGTGTTTGAACGATTGCGTAAGCAACTCCTCGGTGCTTTCCACTGAGTTTTCCCGCGTCATGTAGTCCACGAACGCATCGAACGTCACGTATCCCTTGTGTTCGGGGTCGACCAATTTCATGATCTGAGCGAATTCCGATTCACTCTGGAAAGCAGAGGAGCGAACACATCAGAAAAAATTCGCAGTTTGTTCGATATCGCATTCTATCTAGGCTTGCTAGGTGTGCAAAATAAGCCGAAAGCTGATAAACAATGAATGGGGTGGAAAACACATGGGTCAACACACAATGGGACGCAATGAGGTGAGGCGTGAGATGAGTGAAAAATGAACACACAGCGAAGAGAGGACTCATAGAAGAACGTTACAAATCAAATGAGGAAACAGCTAAATGTACAACTAATTGGCTTGACGAGTACGCACACCTAGTGGCTAGTGACTCGCTCGCATTTTGGGAAATCGTCAAACATCAATTTTGAATAACATGGATAGAATTTGTTTTTCCCTGAATGATAGAGGTCGATCACTTTCTGTTGTGTAGTCTAACGATTCCAAAGGTTGTCATAGCCGGGGATGCAGTGGGGATAAGCTCCCACTGTTTATAAAATGCTCCCATATGGCACGCGTCTCAAATAGCCTCTGACAACCAAGTCCAGCTTCTGGCCTGCATGAGTGGCTCCCCGAGCCCGGCGGAACTGCTTCTACCAACAGGAGAAGGGCGAGGGCGAGTGACTGGCGCCTGAAAACCAGTTTGCTTCGGGCAGATGGAGCTCGTTAGCTCGGGAGCGCATTTCATCTAAGGGAAGGAAAGCCCTGATTTTCAACCTCCGCTGCCTTGCGGGATACCCGATCGCGGGAAAGGCTTCGGGAGAAAACCTGAGGAAAAATCTGAAACAGAGTCTGGTAGACCACCTGTTTCTGGCAACTCCCTGCTAGCTTGCAGGTCGCATTTGGTTGTGCAAAGGCTAGAGAAGCTGACTCGAACAAACGCCAAGTGGTGCTGGGGACGCCGCTTTGTACCCAAATTCCCAAGACTTCAAAAAAGCGGACTTATCCTCCAGGAGATAGTCGCACAAAAGTAAAAGTAAAGATATACTAACGGCAGCTTATGCAAACAGAAATCGATATACTCTATTTCATATTTTGATATTTCACATAGCACAGTATGTATGAAAGCATAAACCTGATCCAGCCACAGTGCCGCATAGATAGTACATAGGCTAGGACCCTGTCAGGTTACCCATGCCTAGACAGATATGGGAAAGGAAAATAGCAATGGTAGTGAGACTATAGCGCGTTTTCGTAGCGTGAATGCAAGGGGCCTAGGAAGATTTATCTAATTAGTCAAATGCCGGTGACACGATGTCATGGGTAAAAAGGAAAGAACTATTAAAGGATGGCACATTTCTATGATCAGTTTGTCGTGTTTGTGCGAAATCAAGTAGAAACAGATTCGATTTCCATCACCACTAACAAGAAAAACAGTACGGCAAAAAGGTTTTCACCACAATAAAGGTAAAAAGGCAACAACAACAAGGTGCGTTAAAATACAGATTAAAGTGTGGTGTGCAAGTGTTGGTGGTCAACATGCATGAAAAATGACACAAATTGGCATGTAGAGAAATAGGCGAGCCAAACAGAAACACCGCGTGCGAATGTGTACTTACAATCACGGATGTTGAGGTTTTCTTTTTAAATAAAAAGAACGGTTAATTAGATAGAATGCAAGAGCACCAATTAAACATGTACAACGATAAACAGCGGCGACTAAAAAGGCCAATATATATATCATTTTCATTGTTACTCTTGGTTTATACCGGAGATCACTCGGACTAGCCTAGTCGAACGACAAATTCTCGATTAGTTGACTGCGGGATCACACAAGCCCAGGTCAGATATGGCAACTATGAAATGAGTCATCAATGTGGATCTTCCACGCAAGACACGAACGGAAGCTGAATGCTTTTCATTTATGAAGCATCCGACGTATTTTGAACATATCGTGGATGGACAAAGCGACTAATGCTGAAGTACTTTCAAAAGCTGGTCTATAGAGCATGTTCACCAGACTACGACAGCGCAACCTGACAGCATCTCAGCAGATGTGCAGTTTATGACTGTGTGGCGCTTTGCCTGGATCAGACTTGTGCTTTCATGTATGTATGTATGTATCTATCAAGTCACAAGCCTGATCCAGCCAAAGTGCCGCACAGTCAATGTGTATGTGCTTCTTGTTCTACAGGTGAGTTAGCGTTTTAGGTCCGCAACTTGAGCTGCTGTTTAGAATTACATCGTTATGATTGGATGCCAGTAACGTAAGAATTCGCAAACCTGATGCACGTTGGCCAAGATACCATTAGGTTGCCCATACTTAGACAGATATATGAGAGGAAAATCAAAATGGTAATGGGACTCCAGCGTTTTTCCTCATGCAGCTCACAACGGGTGGCAAATTAAGTCAACAGTGGCAAATACGATGGGAAGTTCAGTACTGTACCAGTTTAGTACTAGCTCGACGGATACGGAGTGGCATCAATACTGAAAAATAGTCTAAATACCATAGATTGAATTTGGGTTTCCAACCACATGACTAAATGACTAGCAGAACAGTCCAGGCAAAATCGACAGAACAATTACTCACTTCGCTATTGTGGGGGGTTGACTACTACTTAATCATGTTCCCCGTCCTGACTATCACCCTTGGTCTGACGAAGCTTCAGAACCAGAAGTGAACCATTACCCCAAATCTGCTCTAACCGATTGCACTCAAATTTCTTTGCATTATGAATACACGATCGGTCCCAAAAACATGTTGCAATCGATTACTCACTTCTCTCTTACTATCGCCGAAGCTATGGCCCACCGAGAGCAAGCACGCTTTGAATTCTGGTGGATCCAAGCGGCCGGATCGGTTGCGATCAAAGTGATGGAAACTGGCCCGTAACTCCTCCATCTGCTCGGCGGATAGACCCTTCGAATCCCTGGTGAGAATTTGATTCTCGAGCAGGTTGACCGTGTGATGTAGATTGCTGAACAATTGCTCCCAAGCGATTCGCAGGGTGGGCATTGTGAGAGCGGTGTGGATGTTCTCAGTTGCGTGAGCACGTTCTAAAGCCTGTGGAATGAGAGAAACAATAATCAAATAGGACCTACACAGGCAACAAGACATCTTTACATTTAAGTTGATGAATGAATGAATGAATGAAAGCACAAGCCTGATCCAGGCAAAGTGCCGTACAGTCAGAGACTGCACGTGGGCTATGATACTGTCAGGTTGCCCAGGCCTAGACAGATGATAGCTATTATCGTCGCATAAGCAGCGATAATTTTTGAGCAAGTAATGATGATAAAGAGAAGCTGATCAACCTGTATAGGTTACGCATATTGAGTCACGTAATAAAGATGCCGGAGCACCGACACGAACATTTTGTGGTGCCAAATCCCAATTAGCTTAAAACACATGGTGATCAAACCGTCACATGGTATAGGCAGCTAAAGACCCTTACTAAAACCACGTCAGGCTGGGGTCCATGCGTTCAGATATCGCAGTGGTTAGTTACGCTACAGGGAATTTCCCGAAACCATGTTCAGTGGCCGTCTTACTTCAAGAATCTACTTGGTGTGGTTGCTTAGCCTTGAATCTTGTCAAGGGGAAGCTTACTATGATACATGGCAGTGAAAGCCGCAACGAAGCAGTCGTACTGATGTCGCTCTATTCGTTCACGAAACTTGATTGAATGCATGTTCTGTTCGAGGCGTAGGCACCTCATCCCAGGTTGTTGGCACTTACTATTTACCAGAATTCGTAGTTGTTCTTTTTGGATTTTACTTTTTCGTGATTGTGTGGCAATTAAGCATTCGGTACACGCTACCGGTGTGTAATGATGATGAAGTAAACGATGGGCGCACGGAAACAGTCAACACACAGCGAAACTTCATACAAGCAACCTGCTGCTTTTCACAAGCGGGTGTGTATCTCGCCTTTTGTTTACACGTTCACTCATCTGCTTTTCATGCTTCACGATGCTTCATGCATTTTGACTGGCTCTAGACCTGTGCTCCATCATGACGACGACATCTAAGTGAACCGTGGCATCCATGCGTTAACTCACCAAATCAACCATCGAACCAATAGCCCCAACCACCACCAGCACCACATACCTGATTGCACTGTTCCAACTCATCCAGCATAGGCTTGTGTTGTTTCAACTCGGCTTCAAGCATCTTCAAACTCTCGCACTGTTCTTCCAGTGAGCCACGACTTTCCACCGCGTAGTCCATGATGTTGGCTTTTTGCTGACGCATCCACTTGTCGAATTCCGCAGCCTTCTTGGCAAACTCGACCCGCATTTTCTCGTTGTTCATTTGCTTTTCTTTCTCCGCGCGCAACAGCTCACTACGTTTCTTGGTGAGTTCACGTACCACGCGCATTCGTTGCGAGGGATCCTGGACGAACGAACGAACGAACGAGAGAGAGATGAATGAGGTGATCAAACATTCACGGTGAACAAAAGAAGCGGTCGATTACTCACTCCTGGTTTAATATTGGTGTATAGATTTTCGGTAACCCCAACGAGACGATGCGCCTTTGCTAATTGTTCCACTTCTTTGGCCAAATCTTCAATTGCTTTGCATTCCATTTCGGTGGAGCTTAACGTCATCTCGAACTGTTCATGGGCTTCCAGCGAACCCTGCAGCAGGGAGATGATGATACATTAGAGGATCGAAATAGGTCATGTGATGATGATGTTGTTTTCAAACATCCTAAGGCTCATCCTAAGGATGCCTGAGAGGGTTAACTGCGCGGTTTTAGCTGGCAAGCGCCAATGCAAAAAGCTCGTACACTCACTTCAACATCAACCATCGTGTGGACGTTTGGCATGTCACGCAAATCCTCCTCAGTTTGCTCGGTCCAGTTTTTGAATGGCTGAAATGGTGGGGGGAAAGCAAAACCGTGTTCACAATGTAAAATGACAGTAAAGTGTGGTCTGTATGTATGTATGAAATCACAAGCATGAACACAGGCAGTGCTCCAGTCATAGACTCTGTACGTGAGCTGGGCCAGTGTCAAGTTGCCCAGGTCTAGACAGATGTGGGAAAGGAAAATCGAAATGGTAGACTCAAACGAGTTTCCGCATGCAGCTCACTGCCGGTGGCAAATCAATTTAGCACGATGATAGGTGTACTGCACGGTTGTACATCCATGGCGGATAAGTTAACAATAAATTGATCTAGTTCAACTGTACTTCGCAATATGTTGAGAAATTAGAGAAACAAACCATCGTTCAAATGAAATTCGCAGACTAAACAGAGTGGTTGTAAGGGTAAGAATAAGCATGATGTAACAAAGTAATGTACTCACATCGGCGCGTTTCGCGAATTCCAGTTGTAGTTGGTCGATTTTCTCGAGCACAGCTAGCACATCCTGAAAAAACAAGTTCCCAATATAGCAAAGTGAAACATGATTGTTTTGAAGTTACGCAGATAAAAACAAACCTCCCAGTAAAACAAAAACAACACAGTGTAACTGTAACATAATCAAGTACGAAGCAGCAAACAACATGGTTTGTTGGAAAGGTTTTTGACATTGAACCGTTTTATACAGTATAACCATGATAACAAATGAGTCCATCTTTACCACAGAGCTGTTCCACAACCCGGTTTTTGTTTGCTACGCCTAACTCCGAATAGTGTCATTCTAAGAAGGGGGGCAGACTCTGACATTCCTCAAGCACATGGATGCTTTGAATGTTAAACTAGCCGCAGCTGAGGTGACCAGTCACCTGAAATTGTAGCGGCTTTCTAGTCTCCGTGATATGGCTCAAAATTGTGTTCAGTGACAGTCTTGGTGTAGACATCTTCGTGAAGTGACGAGGAAAGCTTGTTATGATGCGTGACAGTGAAAGCCGCAAGGAAGCTGTCGTGCTGATGTCACACTACGTGTTCACAACACTTGCTAGAATGCATTTTTGATCCGAGGTGACATCACCTCATTTTAAATTCTTCTACAAGTACAGCAGTTGTTAAAATCTCACCCCTTTTTACCACATTAAAATTTTTGTCGTATCTTTATTGTACGGCAGCTGAGCACTTGGTACATGCTACCAATGTAATGCTGTCCGTGACGGTGGGGAGGATGAGTGTGTGTGTGTTGGACTCCTTCGGATGATGTCGACATGGATGTACATCACAATCGTGTGAATGTTCATGTTCTACAGCTTTTTGAATGACCACACAGTCCGATTCGGGAGGAACAATCTCTCCCGCATCGCTGGCAATGAAAGTCAAAACTTGGTTGTATTGCATCAGTTGCACGCCGGCGGCGTGATCTGCGCTCAGCAGCCAAGAGCTGTATCTGCTCCACCCCGGCTTGCAGATGAGGATGAGTATGTCAAAATAAAATCACGGGAAGCAGTGTCAATGACTACAGGCTGACAGAAAAGTCCTCAGGTTGCCAAAATTTAAATGGATACGCTTGCATCAAAGTACGATTGCTAGTACCGTGACACTGATAATGTGAGCAGCATGCTGAAACACGCTGGAGTCTCTGTCTAGCTCCTGGACAGCAAGACAGTTTCTTGGTTTACGTGTGTGCCACTTTGCCTGGATCAGGCTTGTAATACATACGCAACTAAATGATGTGATGTGAAAGCACAAGCCTGATCCAGGCAAAGTGCCGCACAGTCAGATATTGCACGTGGGTTGAGATACTGTCAGGTTGCCCAAGCCTAGACAAAAGAAATAGAAAGAAAATATAACTAAACTAAATGGAAAGCAACAACGACTATCCGTTAAATAAATCAAATTTATGCAGCGAAAATTGATGGCATCAACGCGTATATCAAGTACCAAGTGCCAATTTTAGAACTGGAAACCAAAAGCACGGAGGTGACTAAGCGACGCTAATGAGCAACACAGTGACGTGAACAGGATTTAGCGGGACGAGTGAAAAAAAACGTCTTTTCATCACGATGTGATTGTCACAACTTATTACCGGGGGAGAGTAAACAGGTGCAATTAGTGCACGTTGCGATCACCGTAATACAGCCATGAATCATCTACGCGACAAGTAAACACTTTAACAGCTGTCCCGAGATGTGTGGTAATGACGCAGTTGCGCGACTCTATCTGTACACAACGGCGACGACAAGTCGGGAGTGATGGAACAGACAGAACGAACAGAGAAAGCAATCATTTACCATGAGTTTGTCTTTGCGTGCGCTGGTCAGTTTTCGAATCTCATCGGTCGAGTGCACAATAGCGTTGTATCGGTTGTTCACGGAGTTCATATCATGATAACGCAAGTTCCTGAACAAATTAAAATCGGGGGGTTATTTCGCGGGAACGCGTCAGATTAAGGTTACGAGAGAAATAAGTAAAAACGAAGTGTCGTGTGTACAGGAGGTACTGGTAGGTGCACAGAAAAACGCTAACGGTTTTGGGAACTAGTAGAATCGATACACTAGGAAAATTCTAAATTGGAAACACAATAGGTGGTGAACTCCAAGGTAACGTGCTCGTCAGATCAAGAGAAGAGAGTTCATTTACCGCGATATGAACAACACCAAACAACACGTAACAAGACTGAAAGGATTGATGTTCACTACGGTGAAAAGGCCACATCAAAAGTGAATCCGGATGAAAAAATGACAAACTAGGTAGAGGAAATTGGGTGAAGGTTTCGGGGTTTCGACAAACGGGCTGATATTGGCGATTGATAGTGAAAAAGGACGGTAAGCTTCATGATTAGCTTTCATACAGTAAAAATACGAAGATAATGGGCAGCGAAACGAACATTTTGATGATTTAATTTCCAGATTACATGAAAGGGGCTTCAGTGTACTGAAGGAGCGTTTATTGTGGTATTAGCAAACTTGAAATTAAACACAACCATTCTCGATCTCGATCTGATAGCTTTTGATTAAAAAAATTATAGGTCTATGTAGCCTTAGAAATACTGAGCAATTCACTAAAACAAACAGCATCACAAATTAAAACTTACGCAAGTTCATTGGCGAGCGCCTGAATACGCTCGACACGATCTCCGTTAGCCTCCACTTGCGATTCGAACGCTTCATGACGTTTGAGCAGAGCACGAAGTTCTGGCAAGGTGCATGAGAGGTAATCCTCCGATGCCAATATTTGAGGTTGACCAGCCGCCCAAGCCTCATGTGTGGTGCAGCGAATTTCGAATTTGCGAAGCAAATAATCAATGCGACGTAAACGTTGCAATTCGAGAAGTAGCCATTCCTGAAAGAGATGGATTGATTACATGGGCGAATACGTGTTGCGTCAATTGAGCATCATCAACATAGAGAATAAAAGTGGAGGCACATAAGCGCGTTTGGTGGTATGAAAGCACAAGCCTGATCCAGGCAAAATGCCACACAGTCAGAGGCTGCACGTGGGCGATTTTACTGTCAGGTTGCCCAGGCCTAGACAGATATGAGAAATAGAGAATAAACACGCTTGAGCGTCATACAACCTGATTGCCTAGACTGAAATTGGGGGTAGCTAAGGGAACATCATTCGCAGTCGTTGTCTAAAAACCTTGAACACGAAACAGTGGCTTGATACCGAGTTTGCCGAACTTTTATCCGTTGACCTGTCTGTTACGAGTGAGTGTAACGGCACCCGGAGAGCATAACCCAGTATACACCAATGGGAAATACAGGGACACAAACCATCACATTACGCTAAGATCCCATGCCAGCACGAGGGGGCCAGCTCAGATGAAACCACGTGTCAGATTATCGATCAAGTTACATGGCTGACTGGTTAGACTTAAGTCATCTAAATAAAGTAGTGTGTTGCTCACCACCCACGCACTTACACACCACTACCGGTTTTTGGCTGTTTGCCGTCATCAGGTGGAGCCAGTAAGATTAGGTTCAGTGAATTTTCACAAGAATTGAATAGGACAAAATGAGAGAATGAGATGATACAAAAAAGGTAATCACATAGCGTGGTCACAATTGCTTTACATCAATGAATAAAAAACCTTATAACGTATATCATAAAACGAGTTAATGGGCATTTCATTATTAGATAATATTCTATTATGAATGGTAATGCTAGCGGTGCTGTAATTTCATAGTATAGAGCGTAGGCGCAAAAGGCTAGGAGAGAGCAAGCTGTATGTATCTGTGAGGGTAAGGCACATTCAATTGGGGTGAGGCTTTCACGTCTGAGTATGGGAGCTTTACTCGGGGTATACAGCGGCAATCTGATTGAAGGCCGAATCAATTACAGAACACATTAAACTCTCAATAGGGCTGAGTGAGAGATTGCTTCAGAGAAAAAGGAACTTCGACGGAACAAACGATAATCATTGTTAAACAGTACTTTCGAAATATATGGAATCACATACATGATCCAGGCAAAGTGCATATAGGCTAAGATATTGTCAGGTTATCCAGTCCTAAACAGATGTGTGAACGAAAATAGAAATGGCAGTGAGACTTCCGCGTGTTACCACATGCAGCTCACTACCGGTGGCAAATCAAGTAAACAAGGTGTTAGCCGCACAGCACCGAAGAAATGCGCGACTGCACATCCGCGCACCCTATATCATGGAAACTAGTGGGTAACAAGCCATTTTAAATGGCACTTAGGTTGTATTACCAGCATCAATACCCCGTGAGAAGTTTCTAGTTTAAGCAACCAGAAGCAGACAGGCGAAATATGAACTTTAGGTTGTGTGTACAATTCCCGAAAATTAAACAAGCTGTTGTTAGTTAGACAAACCATTAAACTTTCCGTTTGGGTGCTACGTACTCGGCTTCAGTAACACAATAAATAACAACAGAAACAGACTTACTCAACAGTTAAAAAATGAAACTCCGAACAGATGGAGAAAATGACGGAAGCATCTAACCGTAATGATGTTAAAAAATAACCGAAATCGACATCTGTTTCAGGTGAAACTTTCTCAAAGATTTTACAAATTAGTTATAAATATTATAAAAGTGCCAAAACTGCCAAAACATGAACGCCGTCAAGACCAACAATCGAACAACATTAGCTAACCTCGAAACCATTGGAAACATTATCCAACTCGTTCCATTTATCGGATATAGCCTCAAGATGTTTTTCCACGGCAGGTACGTAAGGAGGCCGTTTGTTCAGGCGTAGGCGGGTCTGGATTGTATTGTACGTGACTTCGAGTCTGGCTTTTTCACGGAGTTTCGTTGGTTTTTCATCACAATTATAATTTCTATACGATTCTTGAAGTTCTTCCGCTTCGGCTACGTTCAACGGAGCAGAACGGGTCTGGAATTAAAAAGAGCAGTTAAGCACCAAAAATGCAGCATCTACATCAAAACACAGGATGGTTTCTCCGTGATAGAAGCATGATCGCTCATGATTTAGTGTTGCACTTACCGAAAAGTAATCGTACTTGTTCTTGATCCAAGCTAGAAGATCACTGGCAATCGTCTCATATTCCTCAATCAGTCGAGCGTTTTCGCGATTGGCTTTCAGCAAATTGGAAATTCGGTTGGCAGCAATGTTTGCCTGAGTAAATAAAATTTTAATGAACGGTTAAGTATGTATAGTGAACAGGTTTCTCGAAAAGGATATCATTAGCTTTAATGAAATTGAAAGATTTGTCAATGTGCGAAAATTCTGTCCAGATCGATGGAACTGTAATCGAAAACCCAACATAGCCGTGCAGCCATTAAACCACGGTAACCCGAAATTATCAGCGGAAATGTGAGAGAGAGAGAGTCCAGAGTTGACTCTATTCACGTCATTCATACTAGCAACGAAGGGTGAACAAGAGGGCAAATATACATTTAGAGCGGAAGACAGATCACTAACGTAAAATCTCTTATCACAATTTGAAAAAACATTATCCCAGAACCAAATATTCGTTTGTAGAACTGAATTATACAACCAGTTTGTGAATCCAACATGCGTTGGCCGATAAGCAGTAGGAGTCGACAGAATGTAACAAATTACGCGACAACTTGAAGTACTACGCTTGAAGCCATTTTATTTATTTGAGACCTAGTTATGTTGTACAGCTGCATCGCCTTTACAAATCGTTGATAAAGTAGCAGATTTTAAAAAAAATGGAAAAAGAAAAGTTTCTTATTCAAGGAAGATAATACAAAACAATTGTGCAGCGTATTCTTTGGAAAAGTAGGTAGTAGCATGAAGAATACGAGGTTCGAAAGGTTGTCATAGCTGGGGTTGGCAGTGGGGATAAGCCTATAAATGTCTATATAATGCTCCCATATGGCGCGCGTCTCAAATAGCCTCTGACAACCAAGTCCAGCTTCTGGCCTTCACGCGTGGCTCCTCGAACCCGGCGGAACTGCTTCTACCAACAGGAGAATGGGCGAGGGCGAGTGACTGGCGCCTGAAAACCAATTTGCTTCGGGAAGATGTAGCTTGTTAGCCTGCGAGGGTATTTCATCTAAGAGAAGGAAAACCCTGATTTTAAACCTCCGCTGCCTTGCGGGATACCCGATCGCGCGAAAGGCTCTGGGAGAAAACCCTGAGGAAAAATCTGGAGTAGAGTCTCGTTGACAGTTAGTTGGTGCACACCACCTCTTTCTGGCAACTCCCTGCTGCCTTACAGGGCGCACTTGGTTGCGCAACGGCTAGAGAAGCTGACTCGAACAAACGCCGAGTGGTGCTGAGGACGCCGCTTTGTGCCCAAATTTCCAAGACTCTTCATTCAAGCCGACATATCCTACAGGAGGAGTTAGTCGCACAAAAGTAAAGTAAAGTAAAAGAATATGAACGAAGTCGGTAGTTAGTTTACCAAAAAATGCAATTTAGTGACGTTTTATAATGTATTAAATCACAAGCCTTGTCCAGGCAAAGTGCCGCACAGTCAGAGAATGCACGTGGGCTAAGATACTGTCAGGTTGCCGAGGCCTAGACAGATGTGACAAAACAAATAGAAAGAAAATAGTTTATAAAGGATGATTCAACGATATAGGATAAGAATTATGACATATATAATAAACCACTTTGGCACCACTGACTTGAGTTTGCATTCATATTGCGTAAGGTTTCCAACTAAACACTTGGTGGATTATTTGGACCCACGAAACTAAACGGATATCCCGATGAGACTTGACAAGTGGTGAGGTTTCTATTTCTCTTCACCAATGCAGTGACTGGCTATCAGCCCATATTAGGCTCTGCGTTTCAACCATCGCAAGGCGTTTCTCATAATACCCTTTAGCACAACTATAGTAGGAACGCGATACTGTAACTGAATAAAGGCAGTCGTTCGCAGGCAACGGGTGTCAACAACAGTAAGCCTACATTTTTCGCTCGGATAGGTTACGTAAATATAGAGAAGCGTAGCATGCACGGCCTTAGCTGCACCGCACATTGATTGGCCATCGGTGGTGAGCTGCATGCTGAAACAGGCTGGAGTCTCACTACCATTTCTATTTTCTTTCTCATATCTGTCTAGCACCATTGTAACAGTGATAATAAAATTGAATATGCTCAATTTAGACGTTGACTGATTGCACCCGTCTAAACAAGTAATAGAGCAGAAATGCGCTAGGTAGTTTGCTAAGTGTAACCAATATGGAGCAGCTATAAACGGACTTAATGGTAGATGCTTTAAGCCAGCATAATCAGCAGCTAAATACATTTAAAATGTTGACTGATTTGCGATTGAGTGCACTGAAGTAAACACAATGAGGCACAAAAAGTAAAAATGTGACAAACCTTGTTAGCGCCAGCGAAAAGATGATAATATGAAGAAACGTATGCCATCACGGATCGTTCGTCTGGTTTAGCACTTTTTACCATATCATCAGGATCCAGCATCCTCGGGATGTCCAATTGCTTTTCAGCGACATCAAAGGCTAAATTGAGGTTATGATAAGCGTTTTCCTAAAGAATAAACACAATCAGAAATTACTGGTTTTAGTTGATCGTAAGAAAGTAAATCTGGACGATTACGGTGAATGATGGCACAGAAGGCCAAGCCATCTTTGAAGCTAAAAAATGTTTCACAAAATCGAAACTTTACCTAGTACTGAAATTGACTACATTCACATTTTTATAAGGGGCAGTTTGCCTCTGGCACCAAAGAAGCAAACCATCCTTGGCAGAAAAGTCTGAAGGTTGGTAAAACAAGGGAACTGATTACCTTCAATCTGAATATTTTGAATAGCAAATCGAAGAATTATAGTCCATATCATGCCAAGAGTCATTTTCACATTTCCATCAACGATTTCTGAAAGTATAATACAATTTATATTACGTACCTTCGGCACCTATAGAAACAAGTTTGACACCTTTGGAAACGATGAAATCCAAAGCTTTGTTGACATTGGCGATTTTATGAACTCTCATTTTTCCCTTATCTGGTCTAGGGAGATGCTCACCGGAGATAACCTCTAGTAAGCGCATGAGTTTGAGTCCATCACGAAAATCATTTTCAATTGACTCGATGGAGTCACTAACTTTTCGGAGGTGAGAATTACACCAAGCAGTGAATGTCTGCAGAGTTAGGGATGAAATTACAAACCTTTTTCTGTTGCTGTTCCCACACAGGATCAATCGCATTTTGCGACTCTATGGAATCATCCTCGACCTCAAAATATCCTTCAAAATCAGCGATGGCCATTACTTAAGCGAAAATCAACAACGCAGAGATTAAATATGGCGCTAAAGAAATGTGTAAGGTTATTATTAGACAGGAGAAACAAAACGTTGCTTGTAACAAAAATCTAAAAGTAATAAACAATTATTTCCGTGAAATCGATTATTTATTGTTATTTAATTGTTTTCAAATCAAAAATGCTGAGAAATTAGACACAATTCGCAGTATGATACTGATACTGATAATTCATTTCAGTTTGCACAGGACAGTATGTGGCTAACAAGCCAATCGAGCGTCCAGAATTTCTTTCGGTGGAAAGCTGCAGAGAAGCACCCACTACTGCTTAAACGTTTTTTTTCTTGTCTATTTGGAATCTTCGCCGATCGCGAAGCCAAGAGATTATCCGGGTTGAATTTAGGAAGCACCGCGGTATAGCCGATGCTGGAAAATGAAAAAGCAGTTTCTCTTCACCAGCACGGTGAGAGGTCAGCTGAAGTAGCATCGTGTATAATAAATAAAAAACACAGAGAAATCTAGCACTAACTTTATTTACGGGATAACGCTAAGAGATGAAAAACCTAAGCTTGTTTAGCAATTAAGGAGAGTATTCAGGAAACAACTTCCCCCATAGCGGTCCAAACCCTGCGTGAAACTAGACACGGTACTGCAGGATATAAGTTCTTCTGCGAGGATGTTCCAGAAGTTAACAACCCTGAGGCTGAAAAAGTGTTTCCTGGAGTCTAGCCGACATCGTTTCTTAGCAATTTTAGGCGTTCATTTGCATGGCACTCAAACCCTTCAAGATCTTAAAGTGTATGAATCCGCGTCGATGTCTTGAAAATTCCTCTTTCGGTCCAGCAAGATCAAACGGAATGGAGACATTTAATCCCACCCTACACCCATGTTTCTTATCAAGTTTTTTGTGTCATAATTTTTCAGTGATATTTTTTGTTTGTTCTTCAAATTGAAAATAACATTTAAACTAAATGTTAAATCTGTGAAAGTTTTTTTCCCGAACATTTTTCCTTTGTTTAACTGCACCTAGGCCTCCGCACATTTTGATTTGTACGTTACCCGTGTTTACCGTTATTGGAAAACGGTAAATTGTTGTGCTCTCAACTGAGCTGTTTGACTTCCGTTTATTGGACGCGTTGGGTTTGCATTGAAACCTGTATTCGATTACCGTTGAGGTTTGTTATATTTTGCTTTTTAATCGTCTTTGTCAATATAGTACAGCGTAAATTGACGTATTGTTCTGATTTGGGATCGATTCGTAAACGCTCGTCACTCCCGGTAGAAGATTCTCGTAGCTCGTAGCAGGCAACTAGTTTCCGTGATGGAAACTATTCCCCGGTGACGATTTGGTCGCTACAGTACTCAACGTCGAATTCGCTGACGTCGAAATGCCTGTTACCCGCAGTTTTGTCGAAAAGATCAAATCTTCCCAACAGTTGGTCGATAATGGAACGGAAGACACCGCAGGTGAGCGCATTCATTGTTTTGTTGAGGGCTCTCGTGGTAGCTTAAGGGGTTCAATGGTAGATTCAAATATTCGTGTTCGTAAGGCTAAAATGCGCCTTGTACTCCTAAAACGGTCGCAGGAAACAATCGAAATGCAGCACAAACTGAATTTGCTTCAGGCGGTATACGAGGTTAAAATGGCTAAGATTGCTGCTTCGGCAAGTTATCTTGCGCATTGTGAGCATCAAAAGAAAAAGGTAGCTGACTACCATCGTTCGGAGGTAGAAGATTCTGTCCGTAATAAAAAGCCCGGCAGTGTACCGAGATATGACCTTCCGAAGATAGAATTGATATCTTTTGATGGTTCAGCTGGCACCTACGGGAAATTTTGTCGTCAGTTCGAGATCTATGTGGAGTCTAGAACTCTTGATGACGGACAGAGGTTCCTATGTTTGCTAAATTATTGCCGAGGTATATCAAAAGAATCTATTGAAGAGTGTGTCATGCTGCCACCTGAACGTGCATATAAGCGGGCGAGATCAATCCTGAAGGACCTCTTCGGGCAACCGCATACAATAGCTAGGCCTGTTAGTCTCGTTAATTGTCAAGAAATTGTTTCTACTGGGGTAATGTTGAAGGATATTGACCTTTGTGTTGTCGATGGTGATCAGGAAGCTGAGTTACCTGACACTGAATTAGCTCAGTCGGATTTTGTGACTGAATTTTCCGACACTAATTCGGATCACATGGAGACTAAGCCTGGCCCACCTGACACCAAATCAGCCCAAATGAAAAGTAGGCCTGGTTCACATGACACTGAATCAGCTTTAATTGGGGCGACGCATGGTCAGCACGACAATCCATATGATTGGCGTAAACCTTTCGGTTGTATACCTGATGAACCATTTATGTTTGGGAACTCGGATACAATATTTTGTAATTTAGACTTGTTTAGATGGCGCAAAATGTCGCTGTTGGAGGATGCAATACATAAGGCTCGTTCGGGTAGGATATCATTCATGAGCTTATTGTAGGGCGCTGGCAGAACCGGAGGACGTGGTGGGTCTTTGTCTAGCAAACATTTTCCCTATAAAAAGCCACAGGTGTCCAGTGATGGTGATGCGACGTGGCGTGTGTGACTCGCCACTAAATAAAGTCACTTGCTTTATTCTACTGTACGTGGGTGTCGGGCCCGGGGGCCGGTGCTTAAGGTGGGAGGTGGGTTTTCGGATCTGCTGACCCCAGAGGTACCACCAAGCATTCAGTCTGCCGGTTGCATGCGAAGACGAACGTTGATTACACTAAGGCAAATGTTTTAGGTGGGAGGCGGGTCTTCGGGTCTGCCAACACCAGAGATACCACCAAACATTTGATCGTCGAGTCGCTGTCATTGGTCGCGCAGGTACACGGTTCTGGTAGCCAGGTAGAGGAGAGCCCCGCAGTTCAGTGTTTGTGTCTTTACTTGCTTTTCAAATTTTGAAGAATTTTGGTGGGCGGTGTATGAATCCGCGTCCATGTCATGAAAATTCCTCTTTCGGTCCAGCAAGATCAAACGAACTGGAGACATTTGTTCCCACCCTACACCCATGTTTCTTATCAAGTTTCTTGTGTCATAATTTTTCAGTGATATTTTTTGTTTGTTCTTCAAATTGAAAAAAAAAACATTTAAACTAAATGTTAAATCTGTGGAAGTTTTCTTTCCCGAACATTTTTCCTTCGTTGAACTGCACTTCGGCTTCCGCACATTTTGATTTGTCCGTTACCCGTGTTTACCGTTATTGGAAAACGGTAAATTGTTGTGCTCTCAACTGAGCTGTTTGACTTCCGTTTATTGGACGCGTTGGGTTTGCATTGAAACCTGTATTCGATTACTGTTCAGGTTTGTTATATTTTGCTTTTTAATCGTCTTTGTCAATATAGTACAGCGTAAATTGACGTATTGTTCTGATTTGGGATCGATTCGTAAACGCTCGTCACTCCCGGTAGAAGATTCTCGTGGCTCGTAGCAGGCAACTAGTTTCCGTGACAGAAACTATTCCCCGGTGACGATTTGGTCGCTACATAAAGGTTCCTATTAAGTCACCTCTTAAACGACGGCGCCTAAGGAATAAAAGATCGAGAGACATTATGCGCACGGCGTACGGTTTCCCTCGCTGACCTTTAATCATGCGAGTTGCGAGGCGCTGTACGCTTTCAAGTCCAAGTATGTCCTTTTTGTAGTGAGGACATAACGCTGAAACACTGTATTCGAGGTGAAGCCGAACTAATGCCTTGAACAGTGGCAGGAATACATCGGGTCTTCTGCTCGATAGCACTGATTTCAGCCGAAAACGTACCTTGCGTGCACACTGAGCCGCAGCTGCACATTGGTCCTCCCATTTGAAGTCAGCCCTGACCAGTACACCCAAGTCCTTAACAAACTGTGTGGCGTTAACACTGAGGCAATTTCCCGCCACCTGGACCGAAATCTTATCTACCAGTGCTGACAAGAGTTGGCACTTATTTAGGTTCAGTGGGAGATCCCACTGGTATGACCAGTTTATGACACGCTCAAGGTCGTGCATCCGTTGATCCGATGAATTTCACATTATCCGCGAAAAAGAAGCATGGGCACTTTAAGGCAGAGGAAAAGGCATCAATGAAAATCAGGAATAGAAGAGAATCAAGTACCGAACCTTGGGATACACCACTGATCACGTCGGTTTGATTCGACAGCGTAGATCCTACTCTTACTCGGAATGTCCTACCTGTAAGAAAGGCCTTTATCCAAGCAAGTAGATTACCCCGTATGCCTTTGGCTGCAAGCTTAATCTCTAGAAGGCGGTAATTTACGCAATCGAAAGCCTTGCTGAAGTCTAGGTAGAGGGCTCCGACAGGTTTTCCTTCATCCATCCTTTAGTGGCAGTATTGAGAAAACTATGAAGGTTAGTCGAGAAGGATCTACCCTCATGAAATCCATGCTGAGTTACACTTAACAAAGAATGCCGACAAAGATGCTGACGGATTTTGTCACACAGCAGTTTTTCCATTACTTTCGAGACGATGCTAGTCAGGCTGATCTGTCTATATTTACCAACAGTTGACCTGCAACCACCCTTGTGTATTGGCACGACTATGGCTTCCCTTCACTTACTGGGAACAACTCATAGTTGCAGGCATGAATTAAAGAGCTGGCAAAACAGTTCGGCAAGAACTGAGGCAAGATTTTTAAGCATAATTGAGTAGATGCCATCCGGTCTTTCGGATTTGTTGACCCGAACATGGATAAGTGCGTCATACACCTCAGCCTCATTGAAGGACAACTCATCTAATACATGGACACCAGGTGTCAGGTTGAGCAGACCTGACGGTGCGTTTGAAGAATTATACCGTCGTTGAACGCTCCTGAAAAACCCTGAGAAGGCAGTCGCCTTAGATAGGTCGGTATCGGCAACTTTTCCGTCCTCCAGTTTCAAATCCCCTATGTTTTCCCCGGTTTTTCCTTTTGACTGTGCGTAGCTATAAATCTTTTCGGGTTGGATTTGGCATCCCTAGCTAGAGATAACTCAAAATTCTGTTTAAGCACACGTTCTAATTTAACACAGGCATTCCGAACGATTTTGTAGCGGGACCAAGAACCAGAAGTAAGGGATAGCTTATATTGCCGCCATAGACGATTCCGTTTACGGGTAGACCTCCGGGCTCAAGGAGACCATCAGGGTGGCCTTCGATGCCTTCTCACACACTGCAGCGGAGCGTGCTTGTCTTGTAACTCGTTCAGATACTTAGAAATTCTATCCCAGTTTTCACTTACATTTGAATCGCTAGATAACTGAAGGGAAGATTTTGAAGTCTGCAAGAGTAAACCCCAGTATACAAGCCTAAAATTGCGTCTAGGACGAGAGAAATGTTTGCGAAAACGCAATATTGCTTCGAAGCTTATCATTACGTGATCACTTTTGTCGAGCGGCGGTAGGTACTTCAAATGACTAATGGCTTCTAGCTAGGACAACAATACCAAGTCAAGAGTGGATGGAGTTCATCCATGGCGAAACGTTGTAGGATCATTGACATGCTGATGCAGCGCATGATTATGGAGCCATTTGAGAAAGGTGTCAGATTACTGGGTGAATAGACCATTAGGGACAGGTCAATCTATGTCTGGGGGTTGAAATCACCCAAGATAATTACACTGTCGAGTGTCTCAATAAGCTGTGTAAACTCCTGTTGGGATGCACTGGGAGTGACGTAGACACAAGCAATTGCGAGCGATGACTTGTAGCATGTCAGGATACTCGTAACAACTTGGACATTTTTAATGGCTAGATATATCCCTGTATCAATGTTGTGCAAACCATACTCCAAGAGCAGTGCAACGCCACCGCCTCTCCTATCGCTTGCCTATCGCATTTTATGACGAGATACTATTCACTGATGTTTACCGGCACATCATTAATCGCAGACAGCCAGGTCTCAGAAAGCGCAATAACCCTTGAGTATAGCTGAGCCACGCAGAGAGAAAGTTCAGCCCACTTATTCCTGATGCTGCATACATTTGCATACAATACTGGTTATTCGTACTTCTGAAACTAATGCTGATTGACCCTCGGTCGAAGCACCCGAAGGAGCTGCACGTTTTTTGGCGTGCTACATAGAGCAGGAGCATCAGTTTCGGCAGCTTCTTGCGTTAACGTAACGGACCGTTGCCTGACAATTGAGACCGCATCCATAGAAGAGAAGCAACTACTGGAGACATCTTCTCAGGTGCCATCGTCAATTGCGCTAAGACAATCAACGTCATCTTGGCCGGACAGCAAGACTAGTGGCAAAGTGCTGTTCGATATGCCCGTCTGTGACTGAATAGCGTTTTCGCGGCATTCGGATTAAGAATGACTGATGTTCTGATCGGTAAGTTTCTCCTATTGGAATCAGAAGAATTTTGCCGAATCCGGGAAGAAGGGTTGTTGAACTTCACCTGGAGTTTATCTAGCGTTGAGTTTGCGATGTACTCGGCCCTAACTAGGAATGCATCCTGATCCGTCTGATAATTAAATTCAACCAGGATTGGTCGAGGGCAGTTACCCATCCTCCATCTTCCTACTCCGTGGATTCGCACCGTGGGAGTAGAAGGCTTCATGTCCACCATTCGGAGAAGATCGTTTATACACATACGATCAAGATTCATGTACGCTAGAGCAGCTAGGGTGAGCTTAACGCTTGCACGCTGTTCATTCAATGCCCCTGACCACTTTTTGCAGCAATTGCCGTTGAGGAGAGCATTAATTGTACTCATTTTACGGCGAGAAATATGAGTAACGATAATGTACCAGAAAAATTATAGACTGATTTAACCACAAGCGTAATTAATCAGCACGAAATAAAATGGACAATTTGCTTTTTATAATAGAGTGAAATATTTAGTCTATTTTACAGGAATTCCACAGAATAGAGAAAATGCGTAATAATTTTTAGCCGAGCGTGGAAAATACAACCAAGTTTAAGTTCACGTTGCACAGGGCTGAAGGTGGCTGAAAGCCAATCACGCGCCTAGATTTCCTTCGACGGTATGCGGTTGAGCACCCGGCACTTTGATATCGAGTATACAGTTCGTGCTTTTCTCACGTTCTTGTTTCCAAATATCTGGAAAGTAAGGTAGGGTTTCTCTTAACCAGCAGGGTGGAAGGTCAGCTATTCAGGAAACAATTCAATGATATGCGTGAGCAATGGATGGTGTATGAAATCACTAGCCTAGTCAAAGCAAAGTGAAAAACTATCATAGAATGCATGTGGGCTATTTTGCTGTCAGGTTGCCCAGGCCTAGACAGATATTATATAAATGTAAAAAATTGTTTTTGTTTTCAAAAGCTTTTTATTAGACAATTTGCGGAAATATGATACACCATTTAACGTCCAATGTAGCATTTCAGTAATATTATCACCCGTAAGACCATTTTGAATCTTGATGGCTCACTTCGCAGCGCTGTCTTTTTAGTGAGAACAATCAGAGGTCCTTAACTCTTGCATCATAGGTTTTCCTGTCTGACCCTCATCCATCCTTGTCGCAAAGCGATGGACGTTTCTGAGACATGCTTCATCTTTTTGTAAGTACGGTACCCAGTATTGAAAGCAGCATTCCAAGTGAGGCCGCACGACTACTTTGTATAAGGGAATGAAGATTGAAGGTTTTCGGCAAGATAACGCTGAGCGAAATCTGAACAATTCTCTGCAAGCCTTGTTTGCAGCTTCAGCACATTGAGTAGCCCATTTAAAATCACCTATTATAGTAATGCTGAGACCATTCACTTTCTGAGTAGCAGCTATTCTGATATTTCCTTCACCAACTTCTATTCGGGTTGTCGCTCAATCAGTCATCAGGAAACAGCTCTTCCCCAAGTTTAGTGGCAAGTCCTAGGTCTTTGTCCGCTCGATTAATTTTGCTAAATCAGAGATAAGCGTATCTCCACTGTCGGTTCTTAGGATCTTAACATCATCAGCAGTTACTGATCAGCATAAGTATCCGGTTCAGTTCAGGTCAGGTCAGTTCAGTTGCGCAGGACAGTTAGTGTATAACGAACCAATCGAGCTTCCAGAATTTTTTCGGTGGGAAGCTGCTGAGAAGCAACCGCCACTGCCAAAGCGATTTTTCTTATTATGTGTTGGATATCCTCAACGATCGCAACTCCAAGAAATTATCCATGTGTATTTAAGAAGCACCTCATCAAGAATGATGCTGGAAAAATAAAAATAAATTTCTGTTCACCTGTACGGTTAGAGGTCAGCTAAAGACGAGTTATGAATTTATTAACAAACAAAAATCTGAACTCTATCTACCTGGAAAACACCTGACGTATCATCGCATACGACGAGGATATCAGAGAATAATTATCCAATTTTGGCAGTGGTGGGCGCTCATTTGAAGCTTACCAACGACAGAAGGTCGCGCTTGGTTTGAAAACGGTACGTGATTGCCAAATATTTCATAATTACGAAAACGTTTATTCTATATCTCTCACTTTTTTGATTATTATCATATTTATACTATTTGAAATATGTATACTAAAACACCTATCTCGAAACGAATCAATTTACGCAAAATCCCCAAAACCAACAAATGCTCCGTATACTTAGATCAGAACACTTCCGTTATTTTGAATAAATTACGGAAGTTGGAATCCGAATTAAATGAAATTCGGAAAACAACTCTTTTGTTACACAGGTTTGCAAGACATTACAACCATTGACTATCCTCTTGGATGATAATTCAAATATCGACAAGGATATACTTCAACGAACTAATAAGTTCGTTGAATCAATTGTTACTGAAATTTGTCAAAGAGACTTAAGATCTAAAAATGTTATTTTGTTCAATATAGACGACAGATTTCCTTTACAAGATTTAAAAACTACTATCTGCTCATCTTATGGCTCCCCATTTGACTGCGCTTCGCTAAAACGCTTGAGAAAATTTAAGCCTTCGAGGTCTTGCCCAATCCTATTAGAACTTAGCGACAAATGCCTGGCATCACACATTTTAGCCCACAAGGATGTTTTGAAATCGATTCCTAGATTTAAAAATGTATTTTTTAAACCTGATCTTACGACAATGCAACGGAGAACTAGGTTCCATAAGCGTACAGTTATTACTCCATATTCCACCGAATCTTCCAACAATGGAAAAGAAACGATGGAATTGGATGAGGTGCCACAAGAGTTGAATGCGCCTCCAACTTCACCTTCTTCTGTGAATAATTCAACACAACCTATTATTCCACTTAAAATTCCAACTAAAATTATTACATCCCCTCACTTGAGGAAAAGAACCATCTTACCGAAGTTTCGACAAACTAGTGCGTTATTGCCTGCACCACCTCCTTTCAGGAATTCTTCAACTTTTGACAATAGAAATACTCGGAACTTTAATCGTCGTATAATGCCTTATCCATTAGATCGGAACTTGGCATGGCAATTCCATCGACCAAGACCGCAATACCCGAGCCCATTTTCGAATTATTACAACCCATCAGAACACTTTTTAAACCATATTAGCTGGTCCCCCGACATCAATTCTCCATATATTAACTCATTTAACACTCACTCTACTATGTTCCCTTATTCAAGTATGAGAAATTTACAAATCCCTCCACAAAGGCTTTGAACCTAAACCAACATGCTCCACATAATAATCAAATATATAATAAGCCATTTTCTGATCATAGCCCCTCATCTCTTAGATTTATTCTTATCAATGCTCGATCCATAACTAACAAGATAATAGCTTTACGTTCATATCTTCTCTTTAATCCCGCTGTAAGATGCAACTTTATGAAATTCTCCCTTTTTCTTCGTCTTTACGTTATATTTTGAAACAATTTCCAGAATCTAAATTTTGTTGATTATATTTTCCGGTATTTTATATTTATGCTGTATTTGATGGAAAACATTTCTCTTGTTATCAAAAACTAGCTATTGTAAATCTTTTCTTTACACGCCTTTGGTTAATTATTTGTTTTGTTTGTTCGTTTCGGTCAATGTCGGTCATTGTTGTTAAATTTGGTTGATATTTTGGTCACTTCAAATTGGCTTGTATTTTGACACCACTTTTGGGTGTTTCGACTTTGATAGACATTTTGGACGGCAATTTTGGTAACACCTTTCATTCTATTTATATCTCAGGTCGTCATTGAACTTGTTTGCATTTGATATAATTGATTATGGAGTATTTTGGCTCCACTGTTTGCTGTACGTTCCTATACAGTTGAGGTTTGTATAATTATTGTTGTTGTAATTGTTGCTAATTACAGTACCGTATAACATCCGAATTGTGGTTTTGAATTTGTCGAACTAAGAAACGGGTGGAATACGCGTTACTCACGTCACAGACGTTACATACTCAACTTGGAATTTGATTCTTCTCGAACTTGGCGAGAAGTGCAGTTGAAGATTCGCGAATCGATCCAGTTTACAATATTGGTGACGTCCCTTTTTTTGTTTCCTTTTTTATCCCTTTGAATCCTTTTGTATAAAATGCCTAAAGTTGCTTCTAAGGTAGCATTGACTGAGTGCGATAAGCCAGAGGGCATAGATACAGCTTCCCAATGCGCATTGGATTTAGAGCAGCAGCTATCCGTAGCTAGATCCACGATAGAGCGCTTGGAAAGGGAAAAGAGAGAACTAGAGGAGAATAATTTGATAGCTGGCAAGAGCAGCAGGCCAGAACGAAGCGGGACGACAACAACCGAATTGCAGCCCTCAATGAATATCAGCCTCGGACTACCCAAGGTTGAATTATCATACTTTGATGGTAATCCAATTGACTATTGGAAATTTATGAGGCAATTTGAATGCTACATTGAATCGCGGCTTACGGACCCGGCATAAAGATTATTATATGTGATGTTTTATTGCCGTGATAATGCTTGTAAAGCTATTGATACCTGCGTCATGCTGCAACCCACTGAGGGTTATATGAGAGCAAAAACCTTACTGCGAGATTTGTTCGGTTTACCGCATGTCATTGCTCGATCTACACTGGATGAATTGTTCGGAGAAGCCAGAACGCTTTCAGAGAAGGTAGATGGTTTATCTGAATTAGCAATGAAGATGGAAAATTGCTAAATTATGCTGACACAAATGGAGTGCGAGGCCGACTTGAATTCGGTCAACAATTTGGAAGGTGTTGTAGGGTGCTTACCTGTAGCCTTACAGCAGCAGTGGGCCGATGCTGCCGACGCGATTACGGCTGACGGTTCGGATGTAAACTTTGAACAACTTTCCGAGTTTGTTTCTCGTAAGGCAAGAGTTGGTAGAAGTCGATTTGGTGAACTTTGTCGCCCTGACACGAGGCAGAATTCAGCAGTCCATGCTTCAAATGTTCGCGATCGAAGTAATGTCAATGCTACCCTTGTTGGCAGATCCATAAACAGCTTGGAATGCTGTAATTGCAAGGGACCGCACAAATTACATCAATGCATCGAATTTAAGAATCTCGACGTAAAGAGTCGTTGGGATCTAGCCAAACGGGTATCGGCTTGTTTCCTATGCCTTCGGCAGTTCCATAGGTCTGCCAATTGTATGAGTGGATCTCGATGCACTGCCGAAAATTGTGACGGTCGGCATCACACGCTCCTGCATAACGACCAACCGGTAAGAAATCCGCCGGCAAACATCAATTGCAGTCACGCGGCATTAAGTGCCAGGTTATTTTTAGGATCCGTGCCTGTCAAGATCGAAACGTCGTCCGGACTTATTGACGCAGTAGCGCTCCTGGATAGTGGTTCAGATGCCACCTTAATTCTTAGTGAATTCGTTAAAAAATACAATATGCCGAAGTGCCCTGCTCAGGTGTCGCTTACAACTTTGGGCCATCAACGGGTAATGAACTGCTCCCGTCTGAACTTAAATATTCTTTCTGCAGATGGTGGAGAAGTCATTCAGGTTTCGAATGCTTACACCGTAGAAACCTAGCCGCACGTGTCCCAATCGTCAACTAGCGCTCTGCGTGAACGCGATGATTATTTAAAGGGCGTTGAATTATTTGACGTTCATGATCAGCCGGTGACAGTGCTGATCGGTTGCGACGTTCCTGAAGCACACTGGGCGTTAGAACAGCGGCTCGGTGGAAGAGGCCGTCCGTTCGCAACGAAGACATTGCTGGGTTGGATATTGCAGGGGCCTGCGTGTAAAACGTCTGAGGATATTGACCTTTGTGTTGTCGGTTGTGATCAGGAATCTGAGTTACCTGACACTGAATTAGCTCAGTCGGATTTTGTGACTGAATTTCCCGACACTAATTCGGATCAGATGGAGACTAAGCCTGGCTCACCTGACACCAAATCAGCCAAAACGAATAGTAGGCCTGGTTCACATGACAGTGAATCAGCCGACGTGGGGGCGACAGATGGTCGGCGTGACTATTCATATGAGTGGCGCAAGATGTTTGGTTGTGTGCCCGATGAGCCATTTGTGTTTCGGAACCAGATACACTTATTTCTATTTGCAGATTAGAGTTGTTTAGATGGCGCAAGATGTCGCTATTTGAGGATGAAATACACAAGGCTCGTTCGGCTGGGAATGCTCGCATAAGCTTCTTGTAAGGAACGGTGGCAGAACCGGAGGACTTGGTGGGTCTTAGTCTGGCAAACTATTTCCCTATAAAAAGCCACATATGTCCAATGATGGCAACGCGACGTGGCGTGTGTGACTCGCTACTAAATAAAGTCATTTGCTTTTCTGGGTTTATACGTTGGGGTCCTGGGAAGAATTTGGCCGGAGGTGTAACATGCAACTTTATGAAATTCTTCCTTTTCCTTTGTCTTTACGTTATATTTTGGAACAATTTCCAGAATCTAAATTTTGTTGATTATATTTTCCGGTATTTTATATTTATGCTGTATTTGATGGAAAACATTTCTTTTGTTATCAAAAACTAGCTATTGTAAATCTTTTCTTTACACGCCTTTGGTTAATTATTTGTTTTAATTGTTCGTTTCGGCCCTTGTCGGTCATTGTTGTTAAATTTGGTTGCCATTTCGGGCATTTGAAATTGGCTTGTATTTTGACACCACTTTAGGGTTTTTTGTCTTTGATAGACATTTTGGACGGCAATTTCGGTAACACCTTTCATTCTATTTATATCTCAGGTCGTCATTGAACTTGTTTGCATTTGATATAATTGATTATGGAGTATTTTGGCTCCACTGTTTGCTGTACGTTCCTATACAGTTGAGGTTTGTATAATTATTGTTGTTGTAATTGTTGCTAATTACAGTACCGTATAACATCCGAATTGTGGTTTTGAATTTGTCGAACTAAGAAACGGGTGGAATACGCGTTACTCACGTCACAGATGTTACACCCGCTGATATTATTCTTATAACTGAATCTTGGACAAAAAAGGAACAACCAGACTGTGAACTTCTGATTCCAAACTATCACATTTTTAGAAAAGACCGCGTTTCAAAACGTGGAGGAGGTTGCCTTGTTTATGTTTACTCTAACCTCCAAGCTAACATCATCATTTCATCCGTCTTTAGTCATATCGAAGATTCTATCTGGCTGGCACTACCGGCCTTTGATCTCTTACTTGGATGCATCTACTATCCACCAGCTACTATTTCTTCATCGCTTCAACGCTTGACTGATTGTTTCATAGAAGCCTCTGTCCACCCTTCCCGCTATAAATTAATTGCAGGAGATTTTAACATGCCTTCACTTAACCAGGTAGAATGCAACGACATAAATCCTAATTCTTTTTCCAATACCACCAAACTATTAGGTTTTACACAGTTTGTTGATAAACCAACGCGCAAATAAAAATATCCTCGACCTTGTCTTTACTTTGAATATCACACCTTCAAACCTGAACGTATCTCCGTCATTTTTTAATGGAGATCATAATATTATATCTTTTGAATTGAGTTGCAATAGCATAATAACTAGTGTTAAAAAGCACATATAATTACTCACATAGATTGGAAAATCTTTAAAAACCTCATTAGAAACGAAGATTGGACTGAATTTTTTCTTTCTGACCATTTTAATGTAACCTCCAAAATCTTTCATAATAAACTTGTTGAATTACTACATAAATCTACTACCAGACATGCTAGAAATGCATCGGAAAATTCAGATAAGATAAACTTCATCATTAAACAGGATCAACATGGTAATAATTGCACAGTAGTAACTAAGCCTTTCGCTATTTTGAAGAATTTCTTTTATTTTCCAATGCTTCATATAATAACAACTCTTATTCAGAGGTAATCATACACCCTACATGCAATACGTTAGACACAATTACAATTAATACCTCTGACATACGTAAAGTTTGTAATCAAGTTACAATCTCCTACAAACCTGATGAAACAGGTTTCGTACCAGCAATATGCAAAATTGGATCTGAAGACTTCTTCTTATTACTTCTCAATCTCTTTAATAAGTCTATCAAATCAGGAACTTTCCCCTTAGAATGTAAACATTCCGTTGTCATTCCGCGACATAAGTCCGGATCTCTACATACAGTTACAAATTATCGACCCATTAATCACACACCACTTCTAGCTAGAATATTTGAGAAGCTTGTCAGACAGGCCACCCTAGCATACTTGACACCAAACTATTTCATATCAAACCAGCACGGATTTCTCAACAGAAAATCTTGCGTCACTTGTCAACTAGAATTTTTAAATTACGTGACACAATCACTAGATTCAAACCTTGGAGTCATAGTTGTATTCATTGATATTATGAAAGCCTTCGACAGGGTCCCGCATAATCTACTCCTCGAAAAATTATCTGCTGTAGGTATTACTGGAAACCTACTTTTGTGGTTCAAATCTTTTCTCACCGGTCGCACCTTTTCGGTAGATATAAATGACTACCGTTCTAGAACTTTGCCAATTCCAAGCGGAGTCATACAAGGAAGCGTTCTAGGTCCACTACTCTTCTTGATATTTATCAACGATATACTATCTGTCATACCACACTGTAAGATCTCTTTGTTTGTAGATGATATAAAAATCGGCATAGCCTTTCCATCTAACCAAACTAACGACTTTATATCAAAATTGAACCAAGACCTGGATGCTCTACTTCAATGGAGTATTCGAAACGGTCTTGAGTTCTCCACCAATAAATCTACTTTCATAAATTTCAACTGTGTCATACCAAAAGATTCGATCATTCTGAATAATACACCACTTCAACCAGCACAATGTGTACGTGATTTAGGTTATCGATATTCTGGATCACTTACATTTCATGAACAAATTTGCTACTTAATTTCTAAAACAAAAAAGAATATAGGTTTACTTCATAGATTCATCTCTCTGCCCCAGTGCAAGCTGGAACTTTACAAGTTACATACCCTACCTTTATTAGTTTACTGCAACATTATATCTAGTAACATTACTCGGTCTGATAGCTATGCTTTAGAAGGCATCCAACGTTCTTTCACAAGAATTACCACCAGTTCAAATAAGCATTCATATAAGGAAAGATGTCAGATCCTAGGATTGGAACCATTATGGTTTCGAAGAATGAAACAAAATCTTATACTCTTTTACAGATTATTGAAAAAAGATATGATCGACATTGATTTACAATTAGATTTCAAAAACTCTGAAGTATATAATCTTCGACACAAAAACAAAATATGTATCCCGAAAATCCACAATCGTATACGAAAAGATTTCTTTATTTATAAATATTCTCGTTTATGGAACTTACTCCCCAATAATATAAGATTGAGCACTTCACAAACTGAATTTAAAAAGCAACTCAACTCTTTTTTATCTGCGGCAAAATTAGGTAAGCGATTTCTAATTAATACTACTATAGATAATTTATACTTATACGGCATAAAAGGCTTTTAATATTTTTTAGCAATAAAAATTTTAAAGTGACATATAACTTTTTTTCTTGAGAATTTACTTTTCAGAATTGTTGAAATTCAACAAAATACACTCTCGCAATTCTTGAAAGGGCGATGCAACTCATATCTTCGTGACCCGATGAAGTGAACTCCCTATACAATTATCTGCGTTTGAAGTTGCATTTGGAACATCATACATGAATAAACATTGCGGTCCAGACCTACCCAAACTGTAATTAGCCCATTTTAAACAATTACTGTCGAAATTCGTTAAAAACATGAACCTTTATCATTTATTTTTCCGATATTCTATCAACTTTATGTTTTAAACAAGCTACCGTCTGTACAAATGTTATCCAACTATTTTTTACGGTTGTTGACCAAAAGACTTTTTATTTATGTTTGACCTTAACATTTGTATAATTACCGTTTTATTTGATGTACTTATTCATGAAAACAAATGATCATGCATGGCATGACTTGGTGTATCCAAGAATATACATTATTATTATTATTATTATTATTATTATTATTATTATTATCATTATTATTATTATTATTATTATTATTATTATTATTATTATTATTATTATTATTATTATTATTCTGAATGCTCGATTGGTTTATCACCCATTTACAGTCCTGCGCCAACTGAAGTAAACTTTATTTAACAGATAACGCTAAAAATTGTGAACTACATAAAAATTCATATCAATTAAGTAGAGTATTTAAGAAAAAAACTTACTCTAGATGCAGCAGAAGCACAGGATACAAATTTATCTGTAAACCGGTTCTAGAAATTTATCACCCTGAAGCTGAAAAAGTTTTTCCGGGAGTCAAAGTGATTCAAAGTGATTCAAAGTTGTAATGGTCTGAAAAGCATTTAGCTTAACAATAACCATGGGATGGAGTTATGAGGTATATACAATAAAAAAGAAGAACAGGAGAACTCATGTAGTGTAAATCGTATCAAAGTTTGAGTCTACTGTACATCGCTCTTTAGTAATTTGGAGAGAATGCCCGCGGGTCTGCAGCTCAGGATTTAAGGCGAAGAAGTCGTTTAGGATAACGCCACCTAAACGATCCATGATCTTGAAGGTTTCAACTAAGTTGCATCTCAAACTTAAGTGAGAAATTTTTAGGTACGTTCAACTTGGTTGTATTTCCCACACTCTTGTTAGCGATGCATTTCTAAATCGCTTTTCTGTGATTTTGCTGTAAATTAGTTCAGTTAAGTTTGCACAGGACAGTATGTGGCTAACGAGCCAATCGAGCGTCCAGAATACACATCATTACTAGAATTACCGTATACTAATACGTTTTTAAAACGTTTTGACGTGCATTCTATTTCGTCTGTGAAATTATTTTATTTTACTCACTATTCAAATATATTCTATATTATGATTGCTGACAAGTGCCTAAAACATTATTGTTGCAGAAAAGTAATGAATGGTATAGAGTGTAATGCTTACAAGAGATGGGCACATCCAAATTTTCAGGGTTACATCCTGAGCACTATAAGGTTTATGTTACTCAGCGTTCGCTGCAATGGATATGTAGTGAATGTCAATGGGCAGCTTAGAAGCATTTTCCGAAAAGTCTAAAAGTGTTCGTTCTCAGCAAAACGGCAAAGTTTCTAAGGTTAGTGTGAATAGATAATTTGCTAAATATGTACTGCTAGCCCCGCGGTACAAACAATGAACTCAAATGAAATTACGGTGATTAAATATCCCAAGCATATAAAGCAACTGTGGTAATTGTACTGAGGACAATCAATGACTGTTCATTCCTGTAAATTTTATATTACGCCATTAATTGGTAATCGCGCAATATTCGAATATACTTCGCTATAAGTTGCTTATTCTGGTTGCTGCTTCTGGGTTTAGTACAGGTTAGACGCAATTCAATTATTCAAATACCACATTTGGCGTCGCGAACAGCTATTCCTCATGACAAATTCAAGTTTGGAACCTCTCGAAATAAATGCAAATGCACCACAAATTGAAGATTATTTTGAAAGATTCGGAATTTGGTGGTTGACACTGCCGAAAGCTGAAAAAGATAAAGTCTGTTTATTTTCTAAATGCAGTCTGAAAATCTGCATATACGGTAATCAAATATTTAGCGTATCCGGATTCTCCTATTTCTCTTCATTTAGAAACGTTGAATGTGTTTTTATTGCAACATGTAAAGCCTTTTCACTTTAAAGCAACGGAACGGTCAAAATTTCATCCATCGGTACGTCAGCCTAATCAAGGAATTCGCGATTTCATTCTACAATTGGTAATTCAGGCATCGAAAGCGACTTCGGTGATTTGTTAGAAATACAATTATAGGATCGCCTCATTGCTTGAATAAATTACAGTGTCTTACAGAATGAGCTCTTGAAATTGCCAAAACGCTCTTTAAAATATGTTCGAGCTCATTGTGAACAGTAACAAGATGCGCGTGTGGCAACGACAGATTTGTTGCCATCAGAAAAATTTCTGTCATATTTAATACACAAAAACCTGAAAGAGCGAGGAATGCTATAGAAGGCCAACAGTTCAATTATCAACCGAATTACCGTCGCGTTTCTGATAGCAATTATAATTCAATCGAAATTGGGAGGTGTGCGTCATGCGGCGGACTGCACTCACGCCATGCTCGCCGATTCCGTCAAGCCAGATGTCACAAGTGTGGAAAAACCGGTCATATCCAATCCGTTTGTCGAGCTCCTAAAACATGTTGGACTAATTCAAGAAATGGTCCAATTAGCGATAATAATGATGAATTTTAATCAATATCTTTGGCAATGACATCTTGCAACTCTAGCACAGATTCGCCAAGCCATCTCTTGTGTTTCTAGTAGTTCATCCTTAAATTTTATTCTAAATACGGCTAGCGTTGTGTTACTTACTGAACAGTTCAAGAATCAGGTGAAAATACAAAGGGCAAAAACTGTTTTCGATCGGTTGGATGACAATTGTAGGTATATGATGTTAAGATGTATAGTTGTTTTTTGATGCACGGGATTAGGGTCAAAAGGGATTAAGGGACAGCTAGAATAAATATATGAGCTCTTGTCTTATGCGAGCCCCGTGGGTTAAAGAAGCATTATGGAGGTTGATTAGCGGTACTCAAAATATTGTAAACCAAAATCAAATCACATTGGAGACGACAACGAGGATAATAGAATAAATTAAGGGTTTTGATTTGCACGTTGTGTGGTTTCCGGCTGAGTCTAGGGACACGTTTCGTAGCTCGATGATATTGCTCGAGGCTGAAAAGTTTAGTAATGCAAACGCTAGGAGAAATTCAGACGTTAGTCAGCTTAAAACGTCGAAGGGGCGTCCACTGATTTTCCATCAGCAGAATGCCTCTACCTAAAAAACTAAAAATTCAATAAAAACAAATTTGACGTATCTCAGCGTAATCTGCATCAATGTACCGGAGACATCCAGGACACTTTTCTTAAGTAGAAGAACTCACGACATTGAACAATGGTACCAGCTGTGTTTAATGATTGGCATGAGCTCGATACTGCCTGATTTAATAACCCACCTAAGTCGCCACCTCAATTCTCCTCATCTTGACGAACCGCGTTAACTGAGAATGACTATTGAAAGCCAAAAACAGATGAAAGATGTTCTTCTAAACTCTTACTTGCTCCATGCATGTTCACAGACTAAATGTCGCATACATGCTAATATTCCGTGGTGGGAGAGAAAAGCTAATCTAAATAATGGGAAAAAATCTTACCAACGCAGTGTCGTTCTTCTTGGTGTTCCCGAACACACTAACACTGCTTCGGGGAGTGAAATACAGCACCGTGATTACAAACAGTGGTTCTACGTTGCAAACAGCATCGGAGCTTACGAGTCAGTCGTGGTGGACACATTTAGAATACCCAGGTTACCAAACTATAAGGGTGATGGGCCAAAATCTTTGAAAATAACATTTCTAACGAAGGGTATGGTGGAAAGCAAATCATGTGAATCTCCCGAACGATGTCGGAATGAGTGACCACAGACTTTCTTCGCCGAAATCACCTAATGAAACACTGTGACAATCCTAAAATACTGCCAATATCCGTCTCTCGAACGGTCGGACAAATAGACAAGCTTTCAGCTCCATCACAATATACGAAAACCACAATCGATTGCTTATATACAAACGCACAATGCTTGGTAAACAAACTAGCTGAATACAGACGGAAACGAGGAGCACTTATATTCATTTGGACAGTGCTTAATCAAACAAATCATCCTTGCGGTCATTTGTTTCATCTTTCCCATAACACACATCGCGAGGTCACCAATTAAAACTTTACCAACAGCATAGCAGGTTGAACTGCCGCAAATATGCATTTTCCGTTCGCAATGTGCAACTGTGGAACAGTTTACCTACTCATGTGGTACAATCTGGAACTGTTGAAGTTTTCAAAAAATCACTAGATATCCACATGGAAAAGTATGTTTTATATGTTTGACAATAATCTAACAATATTTTGATATTTTTTACCATCCAACCCGATGTACATTTTTGTGGGTCTTGTAAGGCATAGCTTTTTACCTGCATATAATCTATGAATGAATAAAATGAATAAAGTATCTCTGTGATCAGCATTCACTCGGCGTCATAGCAATAACTGAGACATGGTTGCAACCTAACGTGAGTGATCGCGAGCTCTCTATTCCAAACATCACCCTGTTTCGGAGAGGCCGCTCAAGAACAGGTGGTGGACTAGCTGTTTACCACCATGAACGTTTATACAGTACGGTAGTTACAGACACTGAACTCGATCCGGAAGACAGTATATGGTGCAACTTAAAGCTCGAATCAGGCGACGCTTGCATCGTTCGTGTAGCACACCGTTCCACATTATCATTGGATGCGCATAACGAAAAACTCTTGAATGCAATGATGTACGCCGGAAAACAGCGCAATTCGCATTTGCTGATTATGGGAGACTTCAACTATCTCAACTATATAACCGAGTAGATCATCCACCCCGATCACTAGATTACAAATTTCGCGAACTGTTCGATTACATCCCCTTGTATAATCAGGTTTTCGAATATACACGACAACGAAATTTGAAACAGACATCTGTTCTAGACCTAGTCTTGACCCCCAAAGCCACGGCCGTTGACGATAATCAGTATCACTCTCCGCTTGGTCGAAGTGACCACCTCGTTCTGCGCTTTCAATACGCCTGCAACGCCGGTAGAATTGTAAAGCAAACAAGTCAAAATAGAAAAGTGGATTACATTGGTTTGCAAAACCCTGACAGATTAAGTAATCAATTTCAATTCTAAATATGTCTCGAAACATAAATGTATTGAACCACAATTCAGAATTCGCAGTAGGGCTAGAAAATGGTTCACAAAGCGAACTTTAGCATGGGATATTCTCAGGGTCGACAGAACTGATTTGACGTGGGCAAACATTCGCGAATTGCGAAATCAAGTCACAAATCTCATCAGAGAGGACAAACAATATCACAAACTGCAGTTTGCGGTAAGAATGCAGCGAAATCTCAAACTGCTTTATCGAACTGTTAACAACACTACGAAGCTGAAACCCGGGGTTTTTCCGATCATGACAGATAACGGACTAACTGATTCTGTGATGGAAACCGCTAACACTCTTGCCAGTTTTTATTCACGAGTTTTCACCCCCCAAAGATGATTTTCAACCATCGGAATTGTTAGCACCAATTGTGCTAGAGACTATATGCGATACATGCATCAATTCTGAAATAGTGCAGCACCGCTGACGCAAGTTGAATATCAACATGTCACCGGGAGCTGAGGGAATCACACCTGCAATCCTGAAGTTACGCGGCAGTTAATTATGCGAACCACTTTGTGATTTAGTTATTCACTCCTTAAAGGAGGGTATTGTACGGACTGACAGGAAGAGAGGAATCATAGCACCCATCTACAAAGGTGAAACTCGTTCTGACCCAGGGAATTACCGCCCTGTAACACTCTTTCCAGTGGTCTCAAAAGTTATGAAGCAAATGGTTTGCGAAATAATTGTGAGTCATCTTTAGGTCCAAAACTTGTTAGTATTGTTTGGAATATTTGTAGCTCGGGTCGTTGTTGTAGCTTAATTGAATTTGTTCTCCGAGCTTGTTGAGTTTGCATCGGACGTTTCGTTGCCGGACTAGGCAACATTTCAGCGATTGTTTGCAAATTGACTGCTCGAAGTGGCACTGACGATGGTATTTGGCCGGCCAACCACTGGTCACGTGATCGCATGTGATTGGCTGCCTTTTTGGTTCTTCGTCTCAGTCACATCCGTGCGTAGATGTCGTCCAAGCTCACGTGTTCGTTGATCGATCGTTCACCGGAGTGCCAGGCTTCGATGAACTCTCGTGTTGCTTTGTTATTAGCTCAGCCAAGATGTGGCAGTTATGCCAATCCATCTCGTGATCTTCGTTGTCGACGTGCGATGATATGAGAGACCTGGTGTCGTGACGTCGTACGGCTAGTTGATGCTCATGGATTCGAATTTTTAGTTTTCGATCGGTTTGCCCGATGTAGTGTTTGTCACAGTGCGTGCACTGTATTTAGTACAATACGCTTGCGTTTTCATCTTTGGGTAATACATCTTTCACTTTTCTGAGCACGTTACAAAGGGTTGCTGTTGGTTTATGGGCGATAAAAATACCATGAGGTCGTAGGAGTCTTGTTGTCATTTTCGAGATGTCTTTGACGTATGTTAACGCCGCCCGTTGCATAACATCAGTCTGATATCGCCTAGGGCGTGTCGTTAGGTATCTACGGATAAAGTTCTTCGGGTAAGCGTTGTTCTGGAATAGCTTGTATAAATATTGTTCTTCCTCTTTTTGAAGTGTGAGCGTGCTGCAGCGTGTTCTAGCGCGTTGGAACAACGTCCGAACGCAGCTTTTTTGTCTGCTGTTGGGGGGTTACTTTTTAAGGTTAAGATTTGGTAGGTGTGGCTCGGCTTTCTATAGACATTGTTCTGTAGTTCGCCCTTACTCAGTATGGTGACTTGCACGTATAAGAATGGTAATTGACCGTTTGTTTCTTTTTCCATTGTGAACTGTATACCATTGAATACACAGTTGATTAATCGTGAAGTTTCCTTAACTCTTGATCGTTCACTAATCACGAAGGTATCGTCTACGTATCGTACCCATAGGGTGGGTTGTATCAATGGTAAAGAGATCTGCTCCAGCCTCTGCAATGAGATTTCAGCGATTAGTCCTGAGATTGGTGAGTTCATTGGAATGCCGCTTATTTGTTCGTGAGCTTTCCATTGAACGTGAAATGTGTTGTACGACATAAGTCAAGCAATTCTCATAGGTTTTCTTTGTTAAGTCTTTCTCCAAAACTTGTTGTCCAAAGAGCAACATGGATTTCGGAAGTCTCGTTCTTGCTTGACTAACCTACTGTAAAAAACTGGATGACTGGATGCAGGCAGTTGCATGCATGAATGGTGGTTGCGTGCATGCGTTTCATCGTGTGGACCATTGTATACTCCTGCGCAAGCTGTATGATGTTGGTATTAATGGGAGCCTTCTTATCTGGCTGAAAAGTTACCTTCTTGATCGCAAGGCAACTGTACGTATCGATGGTGTGATGTCTGAGGAAATCAAAGTCACTAGCGGTGTTCCACGAGGTTCGGTAGTTGGTCCGGTTCTCTTTTTCGTCTACATCCACGACCTTCCGAAAATTGTCACAGCAAAAATAGTTCTCTTTGCGGGTGATGTTAAACTATGGATACGAATCACGTCAAGCCTGGACTGTTTGCGCTAACAAAGCGAATTAGATATGTTGAACAGCTGGTCAGATCGAAACGAACTTCCATTTAACTTCAGAAAGTGTAAAATTTTGTAAATAGGTAACGATTTCCAATTCTTTAACAACCTTGGATCGAAACAACTGGAATGATCAAAAAAGAGAAGGAAATCGGTGTATGGATTAGTGGAAGTCTTAAAGATAGCGTGCAATACGAAGCAGTGTGCAACCGAGCTAGCCACGTGCTAGCTATGTTTCTGCGTATTTTCGGACGTTTTCCCGTGAAACATTCCCCATGCTCATAAATACGTATATTAAACCAGTGATGAATTACTCAGTACAAGCTTGGGCACCATGGCTACAAAAGGACATTAAGCGGCTCGAGAGGATTTATCACAGAGCAATTAAAATGGTTGACTGTCTCCGTAATCCATCATATAAGGATCGAATGGTATATCTTAAATTGGATACACTGCCTCGCAGAAGGGTTCGATTTGATCTAGTACTAAGTTATAACATAATGAACTCAAAGATGCACAGTTTAAGGCATCTAGTTCGCCTCCGCTCAAGCAACGCCACATGAACTGAACAGCTGGCATTTGAGATTTCACATTCTCACCGGAACTGCCGTCGGTTCTTCTATTCGGTGCGCGTTTGTTTCCTATGGAACTCCCTACCGTCAGATGTTGTCAAATCATCTAGTGAAAGGATTTTCAGAAACAAATTGGATATATTTATGTGTAGTAATTCCACCCTACATCCTGTTTATATAATATGATCTTTATCCAAACGAATGCTTTTTTCCATCATACCGAGACATTACATGACATTTTTTCTAACTACAAAACTGTCAATTTTCCTAGTGCCTCAATTTTATTTTGTATATATATTTATTGTCCTTATACGAATATGCTGTGGTGTTGTACAGCTACGAGCTTTTTATATCATAAATTCTTGAATCTTGAATCTTGAATCTTGAATCTTGAACTGAACTGAAGAACTTATTCGATTTCTAGGTCGTTTTTTTTATAAAAGATTCGGTATTCAAGAATGGATTTCTGAGTTATGATGAGTGATAACAGTTTAAAAAAACAAGGAACCAGGTTTGCCGAAGTACACCTTATAATTTATAAAAATATAGAGTCTTCAAGAAAAGCAGCCCTAACGGAAAGGTATAATCTCTTATTTTCATATCTTATCTTCAGATAACAACTTACCTGTGTAAACGTGACTTTATCGATAGTCTGACAGAATGCGACCCTATTGGTGAGTTTCTACTGTTTGTAAGCGGGAATATGAAAGACCCCATACAATTTCTATTTTCCACTTTAACGGCAATTTGATTGTATTTTCAGTTCAGTTCAGTTCAGTTTGCACAGGACTGTATGTGGCTAACGAGCCAATCGAGCGTCCAGATTTCTTTCGGTGGTATGCCACAGAAGAGCGTCCACCACTTCAAACAATATTTTCACAAATATCTTCTGGTATGAGAGTAATCTGGAATGCAACAGAAAAACTCCCCTCACCAATAGGTGAGGAGAAGCATTAGTGCGTTCCAAAGACAACATGAGGATCATACCAACTATTCCCTTAAGGATAAAAATCAGGAAATAATGAAGGCCACATAGAGTCAAGTCTATTTTTGAAACCCCCTACCGAAGTAGAACAAACAACTTCTTTAGGAAGTCGATTCCAGTAATTTACTACCCTCTCACTAAAGAAGAACTTACGAACATTTGACCTGACATGTCGCTTGGCCAGTTTTAATGGGTGGCCTCGAGTACCCACACTTGGCGCTAGAGCGTACAATTCACTGGGATGAATAGTACTGAAACCTGACATGATTTTGAAGGTTTCAATCAGGTCCCCACGTAGCCTCCTCTTTTTTAGTGAGAAGAGCTCTAGACTCAGCAATCGTTCCTGATACGACCTACCCGATTGCCCAACAATCATACGAGTAGCTAAACGTTGAACACCTTCCAGCTTAGCAATATCCTTTTCCAAATAAGGTGACCATGCTTGAACGCAATACTCGAGATGTGGTCTGACGACCGCTTTGTATAATGGTATGAAAACCTCTGGGGACCTGCAGGATAAAACTGAACGAAGGCAAAAAAGCTCTCTCCTAGCGCGTTGTGCAGCGGCTGCGCATTGATCAGCCCATTTAAAGTCCCCTGAAACTTCTATACCTAAGTCACGAACTTTCGGCACCCCATTTATCTCCAGTATACCATCTGTACCAGCCACCTCTAGCTTCTTAATGACTTTAGACAAAAGATAGCTTTAAGTGAAGTTAACTGGTAGATCCCATGTAGCAGACCACTTGATGACTTTTTCTATATCCTCAAGAAGATCCTGTTCATCCAGTGATCCGATAATCTTGACATCATCTGCAAAAATATAGCAGGGACACTTGAGCGACGCTGCCAAGTCATCGATGAAAATGAGGAAAAGTAGCGGTCCGAGTACGGAACCCTGTGGGACTCCACTAACAACTTTTATTTTCGACGAATACATATTTCCTATCCTGACACGAAAGAATCTATTGCTTAAGAATCCTATTATCCATTTCTTCAGAAGACCATCGATACCCATTTAACCAAGTTTGTCTGCAAGCAATCTGTGGTTTACTGAATCAAAGGCCTTGCAAAAGTCCAAGTAAAAAACTTCAACTTGTTGGCCTTTATCTAGCCTCATGGTAACCTCGTTAAGAAAACATAAGAGGTTTGTTAGGCACGACTTCCCTTTAAGGAAGCCGTGTGGGAGCTCTTTTGTGGCATTCAACTAAAAGAAATCTGGACACTATTGACTCGTTAGACATTTACTATCGTGTGCAAACTACACTGAACTGAACTGTATTACAAACATTATTTATACAACGTGGTTGGTTGTGAATCGTTCTATGGCTGTCCATTTGTAATAAGTGTGCACTTGAAAAAATCTGTCCATAGTCAATAGTCAATGGTATGTTATGGTACAAAAAGCTATGAGCTTAAATTATAACCATAGGATAGTCAATACAGGGGGTCGGGTGGAGTTCCGGGGGTTCGGCTTCGTTTGCCAAAGTTCCATAACGGGTGGGGTTATAGTCAATAGTCAATAGTTTTATTGTGGTAATAAAAGCTGATAGCTTGTAAGAAACCACTGGGTGGTTTGTACAGAGGGTCGCACAAAGCGTGCTAAAAAGCATACATGATGAGAGAAAAACAAAGGCAAATAGACCTTATAGCGGGCCATGTTCGCGTATAGCATACACCTTGATTGGACATTTGTGGCTTTTTAAAGGGAGAAGTGTCAGCCCAAGACACATTCCCACCACGTCCTCCAGTGCATGACGGACTTGCGGACGGTTGCTTTGGCGTGAGAAACGTTGATGCTTGTAAGCTGGAGAAAGAAGACTGGAAAAAGTGTTAGTCGTTTATGGATATGTGAGTGGTATGTAGTATAATGTATGTATGAAAGCACAAGCCTGATCCAGGCAAAGTGCCGCACAGTCAGAGACTGCACGTGGGCTAAGATACCGTCAGGTTGCCCAGGCCTAGACAGATATGAGGCTGTTCTGATGAGCAATCTTGAGATTGTGCCCACGATGATTACGTCGATTGGATAGAGGCATCAGAGACTTGTAAGGGTGATGATTCTCTGTGAGAATGCGAAAGGTCAAAAGCAAATCTCCGCGGAGGAGTCGGTAACGGATTGAGAAGAGGCCGCTATACTGCAGCCGTTCTTCGTAGGACATGTTTTGAAGGCCGTTGATAAGCTTTGTTGCTCGCCGTATGTATCATAACAGTCAATATATTATCAGTATCACAGGGCGATAGTCGACCAAGTCGAAACAAGTATCCAGATTCTTTTGGAGGTGTGCTTGAAAACACCCGCCACTACCAGGATTGATTCGTATGGAACACAGGCGTGTGTAACTGTAAATGGAAGATGGGAGAGGTCTCGTCACCGAAAGGCGATAGCGTTAATGCATGTTGCATGTCCAATGGATTGAAAATACGATGGACAGCAGTTTATTTCAACAAATACGAAAAATGTAAAATATGCTTTTTTGTGTTTCAAAAATGAATCGGCGTCGTTCCGTATATATGTATCTGGAAAGGAAGAGAAAAGTGGGTGTAGTATCGGGAAGAACAAAAAGCGAAAATCCATTAAACTTGTTGAGAAAAATAGAGATTAACATCAAGTCGCTCTTTAAAAATGGAGAGTGATGGTTACGACAAAAACTGTTAGATCATTCCAAGCACGCTGGGTACGGACAGAAAAGAAAAAAAATTACGGCAGTTCAACCGACTGGGCTGGTGAGCTAGCTTGAAGACTTATCCCCGGGTTCCGGAACTGGGTGCCATCAAAAGCAGTCCAGGGCACGGATGTTTGTTCTCCGTGAAGTGTGGATGTCAGAATCCGTCCCTCCGAGTTGGGGCGAATCAGTTATCATACCTATATTTAAAAAAAGGTGTGCGAAGATCATGCTCTAATCACCGTGGGACAAGTCTCACTCCCATCATTACGAGATTATTAGCGTCCATATGTCTTCGAAGATTAACATCGCATAGGGAATCACAGATCCGTGAGCAGCAAGCTGGCTTCCGGCCTGGCAGAGGGTGTGTTGACCACATTTTTACTCTTCGACGGATATTAGAACTGCGGCACACCTATCGACAGCCGACAATAGCCATCTTTTTAGACTTCAAAGGAGCATTTGATTCAGTCGATCGAAATGTCCTGTTTAAGACCTTGCTGTGCAAAGGCGTTCCGCATAAGTATGTCAACATACTACGCGCACTTTATGCTCATACATCCGGATGCGTTAAGGTTTACAACGAACTTTCTGCATCGTTAGATAACGAGGTCTCGGCACGCATTTCTAAAGCGACCGTAGCATTCCGCAACCTAGGTCACCTTTTCGTCAGAAAGGACTGTCTCTGCTACTCAAGGGTAGAGTTTATAAAGCGACAGTTCGGGCTGTGTTACTATATGGGTGCGAAACCTGGACCTTACGTAAAGAACACATTCAGTGTCTCCAAGTATTTGACAACCGGTGTCTCCGCAGCATTCTAGGAGTTAGCTGTTACAATCGTATGCGCACCGATGCTCTCCGAAATAAGTTGTTGGGTAGTAATGTCGATATAGAGAAGCAGATCAACCTGCATAGGTTACGCTGGCTGGGTCACGTTTTACGGATGCCGGACCACCGACTTCCGAAACAGATTCTTTTTGCGACGCCACATCCTGATTGGCGTAAATCTCGGGGTGGCCAAACCGTCACATGGCATAGGCAGCTAAAAATTCTTACTAGTAACCTTTCCAAAGTAGGCGCAGCGCGTCTTCCAGGCTGGTGTCCCCGCGATCATATATCGCAATGGTTAGTTACGCTTCAGAATATGTCCCGAAACCGTGTTCAATGGCGGTCTTGCACTAAGCATCTTCTTGGAGTGTTTGCATAACCTTGTATGTTGTCAAACGAAGTGACGAGAAAAGCTTGTTATGATGCATGACAGTGAAAGCCGCAAGGAAGATGCCGTGCTGATGTTGCTCTACTCGTTCACGAAACTTGTTTGAATGCATGTTCCATTCGAGGTGTAGGCACATCTTCCCAGTTTGTTTGTGCTTACTCTTCTATAAAAGCCGTAGCAATTTAAGTTCCACCCTTCCCCATCTTTTAGGATTTTACTTTTTCATGGTTGTATGGCAGTTAAGCATTCTGTACGTGCTACCGGTGTATTGCTGTCTTTGATTATGATGATGATGATGTTTGTTCTCCTTAAGGATCTGGAAAACCAGTGTCAGATCCCCTCGGATGCGACGTTAACTGATCGAGAACACGTTGAGTTGCTAGAGGCTGTCTTGATAGTTCAGCAAACCGAGTCCTTTGACGAGCTTTGTGAATCTCCTTTGAGCCTGCTCTCAGGCGGGATTATCATTCTTTAGCCATGGAGACCAAACGGATACCGCATATTCGAGGTGGGGTCTGATGTACGCGTGTAGGAGCAAGGAAAAGAGGCGGTGGTCGAAAGACCCGGAGACCCTTCTGGGGAGCACTACGTTGCGATTGGCGACTGAGGATGCGAAGGAACATTGGACTTAGCACTCAATATCACTTTGAACCAATACGCCGAGGTGTTTTTCTAGCATACTCACAGAAAATTCGGTGTCCCGTAGCTTGTACCTAGGTTCTGCTGCAGGAGGTCGACTTGTCAAACAGCACTTTATTACTTGACAATCAAGAGCTTGAAATTGTAGATCGTTTTACGTATCTCGGTAGTTGTATCAATAATTCTGCATCATTAGATGACGAGTTCTCGGCACGCATTTCTAAAGCGACCGTAGCATTTCGCAACCTAGGTCAATTCTGGCGTCAGAAAGGACGGTCTCTGTTACTCAAGAGTAGAGTCTATAAAGCGACCGTTCGTGCTAGATTACTGTATGGGTGCGAAACTTGGACCTTACGTGAAAAACACTCAGCTTCTCTAAGTATTTTACAATCGATGTCTCCGCTGCATTCTAGGAGTTAGCTGTTGCAATCGCATACGCACCAATGCTCTCCAAAATAAGTTGTTTGGTAGTAATGTTTTTAAACAGAAGCAGATCAATCTGCATAGTAAATCTCGGGGTGGCCAAATCGTCACATGGCATTGGCAGTTAAAAACCTTTACTAGTAACCTTTCCAAAGTCAGCGCAGCACGCCTTTCAGGCTGGTGTCCCGCGATCAGATATCGCGATGGCTAGTTACGCTTCAGGATATGTCCCAATGGCGGTCTTGTACTAATCAACTTCTTCGAGTGTTTCACTAACCCTGTACGCTCTCATGTGCAGTGACCAGGAAAGCTTCTCATGAAGCATGGCAGTGAAAGCCGCAAGAAAGCTGTCGTGTTAATCTCGTTCACGAAACTTGTTTGAACGCATGTTCCATTCGATGTGTAGGCACCTCAACCCAGTTTGTTTGCGCTTACTCTGTCATAGAACCCGTAGCTATTTAAGTCCCACCCTTCCCATCGGAATGCTGGAAGACGACTACTGCCATTGAGCGCAGAATGAACGTGTTTCAAACTAAGTGCTTGAGAAGGATTCTTCGAATTTTTTGGCCACACACCATTTCGAATGAAGAGCTCCTGAGAAAAACTGGTCTGGAGGCGGTATCTACCGTAGTCAAAAGACGACGGTGGAGATGGTTCGGGCATGTCTGCAGGATGGATCCCAGTTCGCATACGAAAGTAGCCATTCACTGGCGTCCGCAAGGTAAACGAAAAAGGGGACGGCCCAAGGAAACTTGGCGCAGAACGTTGGAACGCGAACTACATGCACAAGGATTCACGGTGCAGACGGCAACAGAAGCAGCGGCAGACCGGAACCACTGGCGTGAAGTTGTCTTCGCCTCATGTGCCACCCGGCACGGAGAGGACTGACTGACTGACTGACTTCCCATCTTTTACTTTTTCATGGTTGTGTGGCAGCTTTCGATGTAATATATTATCTCTGATAACGATGATGGTAATGAACTGCATGCGAAAACACGTATGAGTTTCAGTGTCATTTCCAATCCATTTTCGTTTCTCATATCTGTTTAGGCTTGAACAACCTGACAGTATCCTAGCCCACTTGCAGTCAATGAATGTGCAGCGCATTAACTGGATTAGGCTTGTACTTTCCTGCATACGTACATTTTCTATGAATAGTTTCTTGACTTCCGTTTCCTTTGTCAGAGTACTAATCAGAATCAGTTTTTTTTATATTTGAACCATATACTATTGTGGACGATGGTTGCCAGTTTTAATGTTTTACGCTATAGAATTGTTTCATTTCATTTTTACCCCAGAGGGAGTTGTTCTTGTGGACCCAGAATATGTGAAGGATCGAAAGGTGTTCACGCACGTCTTGGCGGCATTCCGTTACGGCAGAGAGGATTTGGATGTACTCGGTCTGACATTTCGGAAGGATCTCTATCTGGCTTCTGCCCAAGTCTACCCATGTGTTTACGAGACAAATTCGGGTGGCGATCAAAAATTAATCCAAAACCCACCCACAATGGTTGCTACGGGCCAGAATCGGGATAGTAAAATCACGCCGTCGTCTCATGGCACTTACTTCTATTCCGGGGATGCTGTCTTGGAATCAAACGAAAATTGCGATTCTACCGCCCGTCCACTTACTCGCTTACAAGATCGTTTGATAAAAAAATTGGGGGCAAATGCTTTCCCGTTTTACTTTAAAGTGAGTTAACGCTAGAGGCCCTACACACTCGATATTCTTAACCCTCAATCGTGAACACACGTGATTTAGGCAAATTGGTCCTAGCTTCCAAGACTGAATGATGTTTCTTGTTTCTTGAAGCGACAACTGCCACTCTCCAACACGCATCGTGATGAAGGGTATCCGTTTTACATACTGTCGTCTGACAACTGTACGAATCAATTGTTTGTCATGCCCGTTGTTGTTGGTCTCTTTTTGCCGACGGCTGTCATCACAAGCACATGACGATTTCAGGCTCCGCAGCGTTTCAATTCCCGGTGGAACAATCTCTCCAAAGCCGTTCATTGGCATTTTCATGCTTTTATCGTGACCTACATGCAACCGCCGAGAGTAGTGTCTGGTTTTGTAAGATTTGAAGTGACGCTTTACGTTAAATTTAGGGTAATTCCTTACATTCCGCTGCTAAACGGACCTCTTGAGCTCCAATTTTGACTTCATTGTTTCTTTGCACATCGGTTGATTATTGCAATTGTTATTCTCAGCAATGCCGTGAGTTTTTGATTGATCTCATCCTTTCGCCGAGTTTTGGAAAATACATAAAACGATTAATTTGCTTTTCAGCTTCCTCCAGATTCTCCTGCCTCGGTCATACTGCAGCCCGGACCGAATGAAAGCGGTAAGGTAAGCCTTTCGCGTGTTTATGCAAATTGTGTGTTCTCTGTCGTAAGTATGTATTAAGTCACAAGTCTGATCCAGGTAAAGTGTCGCACAGTCATCAACCGCACGTGCGCTAAGATACTGTCAGTTTTCCAGACCTGTAATGCATGACGGTTTTGCATCTGACCAATCTCGCGTCGTCGGATGTAGCCAAATTGTCTTAATCAGGCTACACATTATAAATATGAATCAATACTGCTGTGGTAGCTCGGTTATCCATCAACTCCCATTTGTGACTGTCAAGCCAGTGTCCCAAGTGGCTGAAACATCCAAGTGATGTGGTTGAGGAAAAAGACAGTCGGTTTATGCATATAATCGCATTCTCCACAAATTTCATCATCAGAGACAGCATTACACCGGTAGCCTGTACCGAGTGCTTAACTGCCACACAACCACGAAAAAGTAAAATCCTAAAATATGGGAAAGGTGGGACTTAAATTGCTACGGCTTCTATAGAAGAGTAAGCACAAACAAACTTGGATGAGTTGCCTACACCTCGAATGGAACAGGCATTCAAACAAGTTTCGTGGACGAGTAGAGCGACATCAGCATGGCAGCTTCCTTGCGGCTTTCAGTGCCTTGATTCATGAGAAGCCTTCCTGATCACTGCACTTGACAACATACAGAGTTAGTGAAACACTCGAAGAAGTTGCTTAGTGTAGGACATCCACTGAACACGGCTTTGAGACCTATACTGAAGCATAAATAACCAATGCGATATCTGGTCACGAGGTCCCTAGCCAGGGGAAGTGCTGTGCTGATTATGGAAAGGATACTAGTAAGGGTTTTTAGCTGCCTATAGCATGTGACGGTTTAGCCACCCCGAGATTTACGCCAATCAGGATGTGGAGTCGTTAAAAGAATCCGTTTCGGAAGTCGGTGGTCCGGCATCCATAAAACATGACCCAACAAGCGCAACCTATGCAGGTTGATCTGCTTCTCTATATCAACATTACCACCGGACAACTTATTCGGAAAGCATAGTTGTGTATGCGATTGCAACAGCTAACTCCTAGAATGTTTCGGAGACATCGATTGTCAAATACTTGGAGATGCTGTGTTTTTTTTACGAAAGGTCCAATTTTCGCACCCATACAATAATACATCCCGAACGGTAGCTTTGTAGACTTTACCCTTGAGTAACAGAGATCATCCTTTCTGACGCCAGAATTGACCTAGGTTACGGAATGCTACATTCGCTTTAGGAATGCGTGCCGCGAACTCGTCATATAACGATGCAGAATTATTGATACATCTACCGAAATACGTAAAACGATCTACAATTTCAAGCTCTTGATTGTCAAGTAATAAAGTGCTGTTTGATAAGTCGATGTCCTGCAGCAGAACTCTGCATTTGCAGGGTATAAACGCATTCCAAATGCGGGCACAATATTAGCTAGCTTGTTCAGTGTCGCCTGTTTATTAAAGAGCAAAGCTATATCATCAGCATAGTCCAAATCGAGAAGCTTTCCGCCTTGCATTATGTGGACTTACTTTTACTTTCACTTTTGTGCGACTATCTCCTCCTGGAGGATGAGTCGGCTTCAAAGAAGATTCTTGGGAATTTGGGTACAAAGCGGCGTCCCCAGCACCACTCGGCGTTTGTTCGAGTCAGCATCTCTAGCCTTTGCACAACCAAGTGCGACCTACAAGGCAGCAGGAGCTGCCAGAAAGAGGTGGTCTACCAGCCTCTGTTCCAGGTTTTTCCTCAGGGTTTTCTCCCGAAGCCTTTCCCGCGATCGGGTTTCCCACAAGGCAGCGGAGGTTTAAAATCAGGGTTTTCCTTCCCTTAGATGAAATGCCCTCCCGGGCTAACGAGCTACATCTGCCCGAAGCAAACTGGTTTTCAGGCGCCAGTCACTCGCCCTCGCCCCTTCTCCTGTTGGTAGAAGCAGTTCCGCCGGGCTCGGAGAGCCACTCGTGCAGGCCAGAAGCTGGACTTGGTTATCAGAGGCTATTTGAGACGCATGTCATATGGGAGCATTTTATAAACAGTGGGAGCTTATCTCCACTGCCACCCCCGGCTATGACAACCTTTGGACACCGAAAGCTGGGGCTCCTTCGTTGCATCAATTACAACATTGAACGGAAACGGAGAAATCGAACATCTGTTGTGTATTTAGAGGGAGTTCCGGCTGACCCAACACTCACGAAAGTGGTAGAAGACGACTTACAGAATGCTTCCTTTTATTTACAGCTCATTTGTATATATATGTACAATTAGCCAATTAGATGAACGAAATGAAGTCAAGCTACTGAGCCAAGGTACTAAGCTAATGAAGCCAAACTACTATATTGATTCAAATTCAAAAACGAACAATACTTCCAAAACAGTGCGAGGTTTGGCGTGCCTAGATTGAACGACCTTGACAACATCGGAATCTATTGAAGTGTAAGCACAGCCTATGTGGATTCAGTTGCGGCTGTGCCTCGAATGATACGTACATTCACTCAAGATTCGTGAACAAGTAAAGTAAGATCAACATGACAGCTTCTTTGTGGCTTCCACGCATCATAGCAAGCCTGCCACTTGAAATCAAACACCACAAGAAAATGCTTGCAGCAATGACGCCACGTAACATGTTTCAGATGGTTGGCTAGCCTCTGTGATGTTGTTTTGCGGAGACCCCGGCACAGAAGACGGTTTTAGTGAGGCTAGGTTAGGTTTCTAGTTAAGGTCTCTAGCGGATAATGAGTGTGTGCAGTGGAGTTCTTGCTCCTATGGTTGCTGTGTTTTTTTATCCAGCTGGTTCGTATGGATCACGGATGTCAACTTCGGCATGGATGTGCAATCATGTAGCATTTCTGCTGCTGCTAACATCGTGCTAAATTGATTGGCTAACGGTAGTTAGCTGCATGCTGAAATACGCTAGAGTCCCACTACCATTTCTATTTCCCACCCCATATCTGTCTATGCATGGGCAACCTGACAGTATCTTAGCCCACGTGCAATCTTTGACTGTGCGGTGGTTTGCCTGGATCAGGCTTGCGATTTCATACATATGCATCACCATTTCGATACAATGTTCACTTTGATAGACTTTGTTCACGGTTCCTCGATCTGGTGGTCGTAATTGTGTCCACCCTGTGACATACTTTGTGAAACGATTTCGTCCTGAAAACGTCTCCATACAAAGCTGATCTACCACGCTTGTTGTTTACGTTACAGCCTTGCGGTGTGGATTACGAATTACGTACCTACTTGGTCGACACCAACGAAGAAAAAATGCAAAAACGGTAAGCAGTGGGTTTCTCTCCGGTTTCCCCTTTGATGGAAATTGGCGTTTTTGTTTGTCTACGTCTTGTGTACCTCCCATTCACGATATGTCTCTATCAAGCACTCAATACCATTGAAGCCAGCTAGTACCAGCCGATTCGCAACGCAATTCTCAGTACGTGTTTTTCTCAGCAAAGATAGCCAGACAGGTTCACTAATTCCGCGCCATATATTGCAAATGTGAAGGAATCGTTTTCCGAACACCGTTATTACTGTAACACTGCTGAATCGGAATAGCGCTGATCTGATGGTCATGGTATTTTGGATCTTACTGCAATTCGTACCAACTAATCTCCTTGTTTTGTATGCACGCGATTACCCCGTCACATTATGATCAGTCCCTGTTTTGTAGGATTCTTGGTTTGTTCGATGAGTTTCGTATGTTGTCGAGTGAAGTGACGAGCAAAGTTTGCTAGGATGCATTCCAGTGAAGGCCGACGTTCGCGTATCTGTATGTAGGTGTAAGCGTCTCTTCTCAGTATGCCTCAGGCTAATGTTTGATGATTACTTGTTCAAAGAAATCGCATCGGAAGCTCATCACATACTCATTTATTATACTTCCGCACTACTTCCACTTTCCAAAGTTGTTACTTCTCGTGTTTTCACATCATTAGACCTCCGTTCGAAATTGACTTGCCGCCGGTGATGAACTGCATGTGGATTCACGCTGGAATATTAATTCCCTTTCTATTTTCTTTTCTCGGATCTGTCTGTGGCTGAGCAGCATGAAAATATCTTAACCGTGTGCGGCCTAAGATTATGCGGTAGTTTACCTACCTACCTACCTACCTACCTACCTACCTACCTACCTACCTACCTACATACATACATACATCATTTAAAGTTGATACTTTCTACCCATGCCGTTCATGTAGTGACTTCTTTGAATCAAAAATGAATTCGTGCTACAAATTTGAACCTCTTCTTCGTTCCGTTGCGTTAAATACGTCTGATAAATTTCGCTTTCTTTCTTCAAAGTTCACCTTCCGAGTAAGTAATAGCTCCTGACAGTACTATCGCCCACGTGCAGTCTCTGACTGTGCGGCACTTTGCCTGGATCAGGCTTGTGCTTTCATACCCATACCATACCTGTGTACGCTGAGAGTATTTCAGCCCACATGCAGCTCATGTCTGTGCCGGCACTTTGCTTGTTCTGTTGATTCCATACCTCATGCATCCGCTTGCGTAAACATCTATTCATATATCACGTGATTGAGTATTTTTTGCCTCACTATTGATCGTACTTGTCAAGCTGTGATTCGCTTCTTCGATGTGTGAATTTCAAATGCGATGTTCTTAAAGTGTTATTATCCACAAAAATATAAGCTGCTCACCATTTTCGTTTATCGCAACCACTCAAGGTCACGACAAAAGTCGTTGATGCAAAGTGTCAAGGTGGAGATTGAACACTTTTTACAACAATCAGTCTAAGTATCGTTTACTTGAGCTACTTGCCCACCTCCTCGGTACCTGGTGTGCTCTGCGCTGGCTTCCTTCGGTCCATATTCTTCTTTCTAGGCCTGGGCAACCTGACAGTATCTTAGCCCAGTTGTTATCTCTAACTGTGCGGCACTTTGCCTGGATCACGCTTGTACTTCCATACCATACCATACATGTTCATCGTGGGTATAAATCGGAAGCATCTCATGATACCACATTTCCGTGTTGATTTGCGAGTTCGAATCAAGAGTAACGATCTCTCCCACAATTATCAGAACGACGTGAACGGCTTTTTGTCGGTACAGACAGATTATTATTGGTTGCTAATCTATATGAACAATGCAAAAACGGTCGCTATTTGTCGTATGTCCGTAACGAAGTCTTTCCGTTCGAACCGGAATATCCCTTCGACCTTGTTGGTTTAAATATCACAATAACCTCTCATTCAACATTCAGCTTCCGTTCGTGTCTTGCGGGAGTGATATATGTTTCACAACCGTACAGTAAAGCATTTAGTACACGCGCGCTGTATACCATCATCTTTGTCTTTACAGTCAGCTTGCGGTTACGCAAAACACGAGAGTTCAATCGGGACAAAATGACAGCTGCTCTGCCGATCCACTTCTCAATCTCCGTGTCTAGCGCTACGTTATCTGCAATGGTTGTAGTGAAATAATGTACTTGTTCGAGCTGACAGTTTACAACAGTGATGATTTTAGGCGATTCAATCCATTGACCGAAGACTTTGGTCTTGTGCATGCTGATTCTTAGCCCAAAGTATTTGCATGCTGACGAAAAACAGTCCATTAGCGACTGGAGGTTCTCTTGGGTGTGAGCAATAAAGGCTGCATTGTCGGCAAACAGTAGGTCACGGATTAGCACATCCTTAGTTTGTGCTCTCAACCGGTTCCGGCTGTAAAGCTTGCCATCACTTCGCGTGTGCAGGTAAATACCTTTGTTCTCGTCCAAAAAGCGTGCTTCAGAAGCAGAGCAAAGAGAATGCCAAACAGCGTGAGAGCAAGAACACACCCTTGTTTGACGCTTCGGCGAATTTCTGAACTGAAACCATTAAAATGGACTGAGACCTTCATGCCAGGGTGGAACGAAATAATTGGTTTGAGCAGCCTCTGGGGCATGCCTATGAAGCAAACATTTTGAAAAGACCTTCCCTGCTCACGTAGTCGAATGCCTTCGTTAGATCGATAAAAGCGCGTAAAATGGTATACCTTTTCCCGCAATTTTTTCCTGAAAGTTTTTGCTCAGGGAGAAAAGAATCATGTCACGGTTAGAGTCTTCCCCTGCGGAAATCAATTGAAGATTTGGAGTAAACGCTAGGAGCTAAAACTTTAGCCGGATCTGTAAGACTTTACCAAACAATTTGCTCTGACATCCAGATGGGGATTCGTCTGTTGCGTTCGCCGCTATCAACCGTAAGGGATAAAGAGTATAATGAAAAAGTGCCACCCGGCAATGCACGAGAAAAAAGAAAGAAAGAAAAAAAGGTACAATACGAGGGGGGATTTTTTGTCCATTGTTCCACATGTCGCTTTTTTGATTTTTTTTTGTTTTTTTACAAAGTTGAGGGGGGAACACAAAATAGAATGCACTCTCTCCACTGTTGCCGGTTCTCAGCCATCGTCGACAGCGTGTCAAGCCACAGACACTCACTATCCCTTGGACCCCACCCAGGAAGCCGCGTTCGTCCGACCCGAGCTAACCCCGACGTCAAGCGTTTTAAGGCCTTCTTCCAGGTCAGCGGTTGTCCACCTGAACACACCCGCCAGCCTGGACCAACCGACACACGCAGCGCGCGGAAGGGTAGGCGCTCAGGCTTCATTCTCAAGACATGCCCTAGCCAGCGGAGACGGAACGGTCGATTAGGTCTCGTAGCATCAGGCTGTCCACACCTAGAACACGGTGCCTCACTTCAACGTTGCTAGTGCGGTGTTGCCACCACACTCGTGCAAGCCTCCATAAACATCGATGTTCAAACACCTCCAAGCGCCGGAGCTCCTCTGCGCGTACTGCCCAGCTCTCGCACCCGTAAAGCAAGACCGACCTGATTGAGGCCAGGTAAACTCTCCCCTTGAGTCTCAAACTCACGTCAGACCGTTTCCAGAGATGACCTAGACTAGTGAACGCGAAGCGAGCTCTCGCAATGCGAGATATTTACATAGATATTTACATAAATACATACACACGTACGCACTTACGTAACAGCAACACGTGAGGTTTATTTGTTTTTTTCTTCCTTTTTCGTTTTTCACATCGCCGTCGCTACAGCTTTTGATTTGACATAATCTCATGTATAGACTATGATTTCATGTTTTTTTATTCACTCCTACAAACATTCTTACGGTGTGTTATCATCAATTTGATTTTCTCGCAGGCGAACATCTAACCGCTTCGCTAGAGCAAGAAATATGTCGACGTTTCCACCCGACAGGTTTTGCAGTTAATTATCGTGGTGCTTGTTTCCCTACACGTTATTCACATTCACGCTTATGGGTGAACCTTTCTTTCATGACACGACTGGACTGTTTTTCCGCTCTCCTTCAATAACTTGCCTTGCCTTGCTTGACTCAATCCTGTGTACTTTTGGTGGTGCATAAGACTACAACACCCCCACTTACTTTACTTTACTTTTGTGCCACTATCTCCTCCTGGAGGATGAGTCGGCTTCGAAGAAGATTCTTGGGAAGTGGGTACAAGCGGCGGTCCCCAGCACCACTCGGCGTTTGTTCGAGTCAGCTTCTCTAGCCTTTGCACAACCAAGTGCGACCTGCAAGGCAGCAGGGAGTTGCCAGAAACAGGTGGTCTACCAGACTCGGTTCCAGGTTTTTCCTCAGGGTTTTCTCCCGAAGCCTTTCCCGCGATCGGGTATCCCACAAGGCAGCGGAGGTTTAAAATCAGGGTTTTCCTTCCCTTAGATGAAATGCCCCCCCAGGCTTACGAGCTACATCTGCCCGAAGCAAACTGGTTTTCAGGCGCCAGTCACTCGCCCTCGCCCCTTCTCCTGTTGGTAGGAGCAGTTCCGCCGGGCTCGGAGAGCCACTCGTGCAGGCCAGAAGCTGGACTTGGTTGTCAGAGGCTATTTGAGACGCATGCCATATGGGAGCATTTCAAAAACAGTGGGAGCTTATCCCCACTGCCACCCCCCGGCTATGACAACCTTTGGAACCGATTGCCAGTGACCATTTGATACGCGCCATATGGAAGCATTTTATACATCATTTTCACTGTTACTTCCGTCCGTGTCGTACTCGGTGTGTGAGTATCTCTGGAGTAATGAGGAAAATCAGATATTGCGCGTGCTACTTAAAGCCACAAGAATGCTCATCTGCTGCTGATATGTTTATTCCCCACGCTTAATTGTTATTCAAATATGTCGCAGACATTGGCTACTCAGTCAGCTTCTATTCCTTGTGTATCGCTTTTTGAATCGACTTTCCGCTTTTCTTCGTAATGTCATAATTCTAGGCTAGTCAGACATCTATACGCGATACTGGTCTTCTGTTATCTGACGATAATTACTTTTTGTTGCCCTTCGAACTTCACTTGGATATTGTTAACCATAATTTATTCTGTATCGATGTGATGTTCCGCCTATTTTTACCAGGAATCATCTATTCTTCCTACATGTTGCTGTTATTCATATAGTCACGCGTTATGTTCTGACTTTGCTTGCTAATATTACGCCACCGGGTTTTCATACTATTGCTAACGTTTTGTTGGTGAACTGGATGTCGTTCTCTATCGACATCTCTCTTTACCGTGGTAATGTCACGATATCTGATACTGCTTTTACTTATTTCTACGTTGCTTGCATTTTGTTGGCCGAAATTCTGGAAAATTTGATGTATTTGGCGCGATTTCTATTCGTTTTTCAACTAGCCACACGTTAAATGCTATTTTGGTCTTGGAACATACAGCGAAATTAAGTGTTTATTGGCTACTGTTTCGTAGTTTTGAGAATGACCCGCGTGTATTATTCAGAGGCTATTTGCTGCAAATTGAACAAGTTCCAAGTTATAATGATCAAGATGTCGCTTAGACCGATAAAGTTTCTCGAATGGATAATTTGTGTAGCACGCTTATCCTAATTTCCATCAAATGGTTGATTAAACTAACCCGGCGGCTTCATATCAGCTGCTTTGACCTTCATCTGTTTTTTTATTTCCTCCCAGCTCGGTCTTTCTCCGCTCCATTTCGCTGCCATGAACGGACATTTGAATTGTTGCGACGCGTTACTCGAAGCGGGCATTTGTCGGGACGCTCGTACCAAAGTTGATCGCACCCCACTCCATTTGGCTGCACAGGAAGGTCACGCAGACATCGTGGAGTTGTTATTACGTAAGGGAGCGGAAATCGAGGCGGTCGACATGTTACGTATGACCGCTCTGCATTGGGCAGCGGAGCGTGGTCATACACCAGTGATTCAAGTCCTTATGCGATTCAATGCGAGCACCGGGGTGCTGAACAAATTTGATCTGACTCCTTTGCAAATTGCCGAGAAAAAGCAATACCTCGATGCACATCGTGCCATGATGGTAAGACCACTTTGCTCCATCACGTTTCCTGTTCAACATCTCCGAGTGTTTTGTCTCTGTTGAAAATGAACTTTTACCCACCCCCTCCCCCGATACGGCAGAATTCTCAGTTGGAATCTCTATCCTCGGTGGGACAAATGGCTGCATTGAACGGAGGCTTGGACAATACAAACGCTTACATTTTGACCGAGGAAGAAACTCTCATTCCAGCCGCACCGCCTGCGGGAGAAGTGATCGTTACTGCAACTTCGGTGGATGAAGCAACACCTGGGAACACCGGAGACCAAATTCATTCCGACACACTGATTGATGGTGTAGATTGCCATCAGCAAAACGTGCTACTGTCGGAGTTGTCCGGTGAACAAGGCCACACGATGACGGAAGGGCACGATGTTGTGAGTTGTTTTTCGGTGTTGTTTGTACGCGTGTAAATGGTGTCTGTTGTAGTTTGATTGCCTAATGGTTTCGAGTCCAAGATTCAAGAATTTATGGTCACAAAACGCATATTGATTCACAATTACCATATCATAGTAAATATTCGTTCAGGAAATAAAAGGTATAAAATTAACATGTTATGTCAAGTATAGTCCAGTTGAATACTTACCATGAGTCAATACGCAGGTTTCGTTAAATCGTTATGTAACAAATAAGTATCCAAATTTCGAATGACAAGTGTTTCGGGGAGGGCATTCCAACGGAAACAGACACGTACATAATAAAAATATCGGTGACAGCTGATATGGGAGTGGGGAATTTGTAGTGTCGCTGAGTGGCTCCGTGTATGTCGTGACTCACGGTATTCGAATACATGTTTTAGAGGAGGATGTGGGGTATTTAATATTTTGTATGTTAGTATCACATCACTTCGAATGCTTCTTTGAGGGGGAGTAGGGTGTCTCAGTTTTTGCAATCGTTCCTCGTATGTTAGTTTCCGGAAACCGCTTACGAGTTTGGTTGCACGATGGTATATTTTATCAAGCAATAATATATCCTTTTTAACCAAGGAGTCCAAGCTTGTGATGCATGCTCCATGGTTGGAATTAAGTAGACTTTGATGATGGTGGGCAACGTTCCAGGCGAGAAAGTTCTGAAAATCCGTCGCAGCATACTTAGAAGCTTGGAAACACGCTTGTAGATGACCTCACAATGCAGGCTGTTCTTTAGGCTGCCGCATATCCAGACTCCAAGATTCCTTTCCGATTCGGTCAAGCTCAAAATCGTCTGCCCAACGTGATATTGGTACTGGAATGGCTTACCGTGGACTGAACTTTGCGGTACAAACTCCTTTGAACCTCTTAACCGCTCCGACTACCGTCTATTTGGCCACCTAATTAACTTGAAATACGATACGTCCCAGTGTTCCCGTCGAAACATTTTGTGCATGTTCCATCAGAGAATAGCATGTGAGAGCACGCGAAACGCAGTATATTTGATATGCACAGGTAAAACTCTACACTCGCTTGCTACTGATAATAAAATATATGTCGTTGCGGTCTTATTGTCACGCCTGGCCCCGTTATTTTGTAACAGTCCATATGCTGCCAGACGGCGAGTCACTGCTCGTTTGATTCCTGATTTGTGCGCAACAACAACACCACATATCGTACGCCACATTTAAGAGTCATCCCGAGATGCGGATAATTTCTGCAATGGAGAATCAGACTGGTTTTTGGCGGCTTAAACACCCACAAACTTTTGGATTCAACAGTGCATCAATCACCAACTACGCGACGGTCTCGTTCAAGCCAGTTAAGCTTCATAACATTGGTCCCCAAAAACAATGGGAATAAGATAAGTCAATCCTCAACGACCACTTTTTTCCAGCTGACGTATAGAGCGCTTGGTGCGGTAACTTTTCATGCGCAGAACGTGTCCCAACCAGCGGGGACGACGTCGGTTAATGGTCAGTGCCACTGTTTCCTACGTGCCTGATGTGGTGTCGTCACCGAAATCAAGCAATCCTTCACAAAAAAACTGGTTGAAGACCTAACATCTGCGCGAACTGTCCAACACATGCTTCTGTAAAGCAGTACAGTCCTCACCGAAGTGAGAAGTTTGAGCTTAAATCACCTCTCTTCCAGAGGCACTTACTTCTGGTGAATACCCCTCTGGCCTTGACAATTCTGAACGTGATTTTATTCTCTACTTTACCTAAATGTGCTCAAACCCGATCTACATCTATACACAGATGTAAAATGGTTACCAACGATTGTTTGAAAATTAACTGCAACAGCTGAACACCCTGTTCAGTAAGTGAACTCACATCACCTTCAAGACTATCTGCTTTAGAAACCGGATATCAGTACACGTCTTTTGTGTGCCAGCGGCCCAATAAGGAATGAAAGAATGTTCTTACTTTGTCCACTATAGCGAGACCCATTTTGAAGAACCTCTGTCGATTTGGAGATGGGTTGTCATTGATCCGGTAGACCTCTTGCCCGTTTGACCTTGGCTCATCCGCGCACTTGTAACTTGCTCCCGTTTTGTTTTGCGAAACAGGGTCAACCAAACGAGTCTTGGCGACACATCCGGTTGATTTCGCGTTGCTTGTATTCCATGTGTTTTGATAGATGGACACAGTTCTTAACGTAAAGTCTATCGGATCTGTTCGAAGACTTGTCACATTGTTCGGATTACGATCACTGGTATAGCTACCACCTAGCTTCTTGCTTCTATCAATCTTTTCGATTTCTTTAACATCATCGATTTTCACAATCGTTCGCAGTGTCGCCAAACTTGGTCAGCTGTCATTTTGATTTTCAGATGCTGGTTGAAACTCCCGATGGGGAACTGCTTCATGTTCGGCAATCGGCCGAAGGTATTGCCATTTTTACGAGCAAAGGCCAGCCCGTAACCGACTCGTCACTCATGTCTCAAGTTTTAGAAGCGTTGAACGATATTTGTACCGGTGAAGAAATTCACAGGTAAGTTGTGCGCTTATGCTTCATAACCATTCATACACAAACTTTACCTCTTTCCTCGGATAGAATTTGATTTTCGAAGCAGAACTGGATTTGAGTTAATACAATGCTTTTCGTCCACCAGGGTAAAATGGCGTCGCATTGTTTGCTGGTGTTAAAGCCCTTCAGCTGAAGTCGGTTTGTAGGCACCCTGTCACCAACATTTCTGCTGTTGAGGTAGATTCGTGTAGGTAGATTCGCGCTGAGACTGGACCTTAACGTGGTGCGATGGTTTGTGTACCTTCATGACCCATTGAGCTATACTTGGTGGTGCCTTTTGGTGCCAGCAGAGCTACTCATACCAGGAAGGTCGATGGATAGAGGTCAGACAAACTTTTGGTGCCAGCAGAGCTACTCATACCAGGAAGGTCGATGGATAGAGGTCAGACAAACTCAGTCTCAAGCCACTGCCTTGTGGTTCAGGCTTTTTAGCCAAAGGCTCCGGGTGGGGCTCCCTAAGCTAACCCCCTACTTCGGCCTGGGCAACCGGGTAGTATCACGCCCACAAGCAACTATGAAAATGAAGGTAAAAATGACAGATCCCGTGCTCTCACGCTCTCAAGCTCTTTGTGCTTGCTTATCTGCTTTTCCTGCTTCATATTGCTTGGCACTTTGTCTGGCTCCAGACTTGTGCTTCATGATGATGATGACATAGTGGAATGATTTTCCCCATGGACAGAATAATAATTAAAACTTATCCCGGTATTCGTTGATCACTGTATCCACTGACAACCAAGTCCAGCTTCTGGCCTGCACGAGTGGCTCCCCGAGCCCGGCGGAACTGCTTCTATCAACAGGAGAAGGGGCGAGGGCGAGTGACTGGCCCCTGAAAAACCAGTTTGCTTCGGGCAGATGGAGCTCGTTAGCCTGGGAGGGTAATTCATCTAAGGGAAGGAAAACCCTTATTTTAAACCTCTGCTGCCTTGCGGGATACCGGATCGCGGGAAAGGCTTCGGGAGAAAACCCTGAAGAAAAATCTGGAATAGAGTCTGGTAGACGGTTAATTGGTGCACATTACCTCTTTATGGCAACTCCCTGGTCGCACTTGGTTGTGCACAGGCTAGAGAAGCTGACTCGAACAAACGCCGAGTGGTGCTGGGGACGCCGCTTTGTACCTAAATTCCCAAGAAAGCCGACTC